>LR749711.1:626080-810940 GCA_902729485.2 Mus minutoides
GTACAGCAATCAGGAGATCCAGGGATCACAGATAATTAACAGTATCCCTGGACTCATGTCTTAGCTACATTTCCTGTCGCAGCAACAAAACACCCTGACAAGAGCAACTGAGGGGAGAGAGGGCTTCTCTTGGCTCGCAGTTAAGGGTGTGGAAACCCTAGAGAGAAGAGCTTGAAGCAGCTGGTCACAAGTGTCCACTGACAGGGAGCAGAGAGAGGTGGGTGCTCCCGTTTAGCTCCATTTCTTCTGTTTATCCAGTCTGACCCAAGGCTAGGAAGTAGGGCCATCTGCGTTTAGGATGGGTCTTCCCTCCCCATTAGCCTAGTAAGACTTCACGGCCTTGAGCAGAGGTTAACCTAATCTAGACAATCTCTCTCACTGTGCCCAGGCTTCACAGGTGTCTTCTGGGTGACTGAAGATCCTATCAAATTGGTGATCAATATTAGCCATGATAGCCGTGAACACTTAGCAAGCATAGGGAGTAGCCCAAAGAGGGAGAGCACCCCAGTCACTTGATGGGGAAGGCAAGGCTGACAATGGCAGTGAACTGTGGCTAGGATTCAAACGGTAGAGAGGATGGGAGGTCTCAGAGAGGAGACCTGTGGGGATTCCCAGTGAACCAAGGGTGGTGACAGGGACACAGGGGAGGGAGACAACTCTCCTGAACATCGGATGTGTTGAGAGGGACAGCTGTGTAACTCCCATTGACTGATTGGGGTGTGTGAGTGTGCAGGACTGTGGAGTTCCAGCTTTTTGAGAATAGAATATAGATTTAAGGCCAGGCACAGTGGCACATGCCTTTAGTCCCACCACTTGGGAGGCAGAGGCAGGCAGGTCCTTGTGATTTGTGAGGTAAACTCAGACTCCATAGAGTCCATGCCAGCTGGGACTACATAATGGAACTTTGTATCAGAAAGAGTGGGGGTGGGGGAGGAAGGAAAGAGAGTGAGAAAGACAGAGACAGAGAGAGAAGAAGGAAAAGCGGAAGGAAGGAAGGAAGGAAGGAAGGAAGGAAGGAAGGAAGGAAGGAAGGAAGGAAGGAAGGAAGGAAGGAAGGAGCTGGTGGGGCAGCTTGGCTGGTAAAGGAGCCCGCTGAGAGCCTCGGGGCCTGAGTTTGACCCCCAGAACCTCATCCTAGAAGAGAGTTGGCTTCTGTAAATTGTCCTATGGCCTCTACATGTATTCTATATACCACATGCTTCCACACACAATAAATAAATTCAAACGTAATTTTAAATACTACATCCGGTCAGTGCTACTGTTATGAAGTGGAATGTAAATATCTGATTTCCAATGGTCTTTGGCAACCCCAAAAAGGGGTCTTTACTCACAGGGTTTGCAGTTCTCTTCTATAATAAAGTTGTACAAAGGCTGCCTCCTTTAGAGGTTCCAGAACTTTGGACAAGTATTTCTCTTGAAGTATCTTCACCTAGAGAGACACGTTTTGTTGTTGTTGTTGTTGTTTATTTGTTTAATTGGTTGGTTTTGTTTTTTTGGTTTTTTGAGACAGGGTTTCTCTGTGTAGCCCTGGCTGTCCTGGAACTCACTTTGTAGACCAGGCTGGCCTTGAACTCAGAAATCCGCCTGCCTCTGCCTCGAAAGTGCTGGGATTAAAGGTGTGCACCACCATGCCCGGCTAACGTTTATGCAACTCAGTGGAAGGCAGTAAATCTCTTGCAAAGCCAGGTTTGTCATGTGAGCAGCCTCAGGGGGCAGGAGCATTTGAGGAACTGCCTATCACATAAAAGTGGACCCGTTGGGTGAGCTGGCCGGAAATGGAGTTCACATTCTATAACTCGGCCCGTGCCTCCCTCCGCCCTCCCACCCGCATGCCAGCTGAAGAAGGGAGATGGGATTTCCCTGAGAACAAGGTCAACAAGTGATCTTGGGAAGTCAGGCTTTTAGCACAAGCTCTGTAATAAAAGTTGTTCCGAATCATTTTACTGGTGTGACAGCTTGGACGTGAGCTTGCTGCAAAGAAGACACTAAGGGCAAGCTGAAGAAGTTTATACTCCTGGACCATGCAACAGGCAGAAGTCCTGAAACTCCTCACATTGAGCGAGAGTGTGTGTGTGTGTGTGTGTGTGTGTGTGTGTGTAGGGAAGCTAGAGAAGATGTTCCAGGCAAAGAGATGGGTAGGAGGCCTGTGCTATCCCATCCAGTCTTGGCCAAGATCAGGAATAAGATGTCTGGCATGCTCCTCCTGGTTAGTCACTGGGTGATTGAAGGAGACCAGTCATTGTAAGGAAGGCCTTTCGAAGATGAAGAGGTATGTGTATGGGCAGGGTGGGACTTAGCCCAGAGCTTGGGTTCATGTTGAGGTCAGTAGTACCTGGCTGGCACACCTTGCTATATCTTCTCAGGACGTTGCATGGTAACCTCTACAGGCCATCAGAACAACTTAATGAAGTAACTAGTAATTAATGGAATTAGTCCTTCAAGTGCTGTTATTTATAAAGATTACATCTGAAGCTGGGTGCAGTGGTGTTTACCCTCAATCTTAGCACTGGGGAGGTGGAGGGAACAGGCTTAGGAGTTCAGGGCAGTATGGGCTATATTAGACCTTACCACAAAACAGCAGAACATTATCAGCCAGGTCACTGTAAACACTGGATTCGTAGCCATTGACTTGAGCACATGTATTCATTTAAGTATCTGGTTATGTAGCTTCACACACGGTGTTAGGTTTCCACCACTGCAATGAAATGCTTGGCCAGGCATAGTGGCACATGTCTTTAATCCCAACGCTCAGGAGGCAGAGATTGGCAGAGCTCTGTGAGTCCCAGGCCAGCTAGGGACTCTCTTTCTTAAAAATAGATGGATGGGTAGATACATACATACATACATACATACATACATATATAGATACATGTAGATAAATAGATGATAGACAGACAGATGGGGGGAAAATGAAATGCCTGATGTTCTATGGAGAATAAGTGGTTAACTTAGCATGCACATTTGCGTGTTCACCAGCACAGCATTGGCACATGCTTAGTTCTGAGCTACATTACATGATGGGGCAAAGCCAGAGCACTGTCAAAGCCACTGTATCTCAACCCAGGAACAGGGAGGATGGCGGAGGGTGGAGGGAGCACAGCCTAAGACCTAACTAAGGTCTTCCTCAAGAACAGACCCTGGGAAGCATTAGTCAGCTTGACCTCAGTGGCAAGGCTCTCCTTCAAGGCCCCGCCTCCCAACCGTGCCACTGTCCCTAGTAACAATCGGAAGACTTCTATCTTAGTAGACCCTTGATGGACCCTAGACCATAGTGAAATGTGGGTGTATAGTTTTAATTAAATTTATTATTAAATAAGTTCTAGTGGTACTGTAATCAAAATGAATTTTTAAATTCCTTCTTCCAATCGTACATCGCACATTTGTGTGTGTGTGTGTGTGTGTGTGTGTGTGTGTGTGTTAGTTGGTCACTGCTACATAACAAAGAGCTCTAAAACCCAGCAGTGTAATGTAACACGATATTAGTCATTCAGCATCTCATGGATTTTGTGGACCAGCAACTCAGGTAGGTTCAGTGAGGAAAGTGTGTCTAGATGTTGGCCAGATGTCACAGAGACTAAGCCTGGGGTTCCCAAGGGCACTCACAGGGCTGGTGTGGTGGCTGACACTCCTTCCGCTCCACTCTAGACTCTCCTCAGGAGTGACTTAAGTGTCTCCATGACAGGGTGCTTGGTTCCCACCAAATCAGGTGACACGGGAGAACAAGCTATTGTGACCTGACTCAGAGGTCACACGGCTACTTCCTCCACATTCCCTTTATTAGAAGGGAGGGATTATGACCAGTTTACACTAAAGGCAAAAATTAGAATCTAACTCTTGAAGCAAAAAAATGTTGAAAATTCAAGGCCACCACTGTACCCCGAATTCAGGTGTCTGGGGTGAGGATTGTGAGTCTAAGGCCAACCTGGAGTACACAGTGAGACTCTGTCTCAAAAACCAAAACAAACAAAGCACTATGTAGACTAGTGCTTTTACTATTTGATTTCACTTTATTCATTTTATTCTTGAGGCAGGGTTTTATTATGTAGTCCGGCTGGCCTGACACTCGCTGTGTATACCAGGCTGGCCTCAGACGCACAGATACGCACCTTGCCGTCACCTCCAGAGTCCTGGAATGAAAAGTGGCCCCACTGTGGTGTGGAGCACCTGGCCTCTGGTGATATCTGTCATTGTTACTTACTTCCCTGAGACCTTTCTGTATTCGTCGTAGGTGCAGTGTTCTAGTGCTACATGTGTGTGCAGAGACTAACTCGCGGGAATTAGTGCTCTCTCTCCATTGCGTGGGTCTGGAGATAGAACTCGGGTCTTCAGGCTTGGTGGCCAGTATCTTTACCTAACACACATCTCTGAGGTCCAGAGCTCCTCTCCAGCCCTAGACTTCTTTAAATTATCTATTACTTGTAGGAGGTTTTGTAGACTCCTTGGAATTTTTTTTTTCTATCAACAACATGACTGTCATCTCTGAATGAAATTTTCTCCTTCTGTCCTTTATGTACCTGTGATGCTCTCCCTCCCGTGGTTATCTGGGTAAGATCTTGGGGTTGATGCAGACTAGGTAGACGAAAACCTTCACAGCCTCCTGCTGTCCAGACAAAGATGCGGGCTTCCTATTAGCCATGGACTTTCCATCCTGTTTGTGGTGGTAACTGAAGTCCTTTCCCTCCCACGGTTCTGGGAGATTTTGTCAAGAATGCTTTGTTTTTATCTTACCAAATCCTTTCTCAGCATCTATTGGGAGGAGCATATGACTTTTCTTTTTATAAACATTGATTGATTGATTTATGCCTATTGATTTTCGACATTATGCCAGTTTAACATTCCAAGGTTAATTCTAATCATGATTCATTATTCAAAATAACAGGACTTTCTATGCCCACCAAGTCCAGAATAACGACACAGAGACATATTTATTATGAATGCTTAAAGCCTTTGCTTAAGCTTGTTCCTATCTAGCTCTTATAACTTATTAGTCTAATTATTCTATTCTACGCTCTGCCACTTGGTTTGCTACCTCTAAGTCTCTAGTCCCAACTTGCTTCTCCCTCCACACTGAACTGGCGGATTCTCTCTCCCACGCCTGACTCTCCCAGAGTTCCCATCTCTGCCAGAAGTCCCACCCATTCTCTTCTCCTTTGCTACAGGCCATCCGATTTTTAATAAACCAATCAGAAAGTGAGAGGGGGAGTGTTTACAAAATATGAACAATGTCAAAGACACAGAGCATTTGAAAGATGCAAAGACAACTTTCACACAGTAGCAATAGGATTAGCGCAACAATTTGATTTTTTAATTCCAAATTACCCATGTATTGTTAAGGGCTTTTGTTTTCTATATCTAAGATAGAGGAGATACTGCTATGTTTTCCCTTTGAGATAATAGTGTTAGCAGGAGGGTAAGCATGCCCCAAACATAAAATTGTCCTTCCTCTTAAATGTTGTGAAGGAGCTTCTAAGGGCTGGTGTGATTTTATCAGTGAAGTTACTGAGGCATGGAATGGTTCTGGAACATTCTAGGGAATTGGGTTTCTTTCATTGATAGACGCTCTAGTAGTCTAATTCTTGAATCTGTGACTTTTAGGGATTTTTTTTCCTGTTCTAGGGTTTTTTTTTTAATGGAAGTTAAATGTGTCCCCTGACATTTTGTCATCAGTAGGACGGTTGATCAGTCCTTCTCATTATCACTCTAGTTTGTGTTGATCTCATGAATTAGTTTCTTGTTGTTTCCCCCCCAAGAGCCAAACCTGAGTTCTATTAATTTGTTTCCTATTTTTTGTCAGTTTTCTTCTTTATTGTTTCCATTTTATCATTTTTTCCTTCTACTTACTTTACAAGCTTAGATAGCTGATTTTGATCTTTCAAGAGCACAGAAAACTATAAACTATCCACAATGTGCTCTCACAGTCCGGTTTGACCCATAGAGTTAATTAAGGTAATTTATTTGGTCTTAAGCCTGCCATCTTGAAACTTAGTTTCTTTATTTCATCTATCTTGTATCTATTTTGATATTTAGTTTCTTTATATCCTCTGTCTTGTTTCTCCCTTTCTCTTTATAAGCATTTTAACACAATGGGGCTGGAGAGACGGCTCAGAGGTTGAGAGCACTTGTTCTCACAATTCACTTCAGTTAATATTTAATTATATGTTTAAAAACACAGGTAGGGCTGGGGGTGTAGTTCAGTTGGCAACGTGCCTGAAAGCTTTAGGTTCAATCCCCTGGATGTGGTGGCTTCTGCTGATAACACCAGTCCTCAGAGGGAGCAGGGTCAGAAGTCCAAGACCGTACTCTGCCTTCTTACTTCTTAAATACAGCCTGCTTACTGGATGAGGTCTCACGCCCAGGATCTCAGTTCACCTTAATTACTTCTCTTTTGACCCTGTCTCCATACACAGGCAGGATCTAAGACAGGAAGTCTCAGGATGCCAGACTTTTAGGGATCGTAGCCTATGGTTTAATGGACAGTGAGGCCCCTGAGGGAGGGAAGCCTCGGTCTCATGCTTAACCAGCGCTGGGCCACTGTCCTGTGCCACTGTTGGCCACTTTCTAGAACCTTCATAGCAATTCTGATTAGAAATAGCACGGAAGCCCACCCCTCTGCCAGCACCCAGGAGGCAGAGGCCGGCAGATCCATCTCTGTAAGTTCAAAGCCAGCTTGGTCTACAGAGTGATTTCCAGGAGAGCTAGAGCAACCTACTAAGACCTTGTCTCAATAAAAAGAAAAAAGAAAAAGAAACAAGAAAGAGGTGGGTGGGGCCTAGATGAGACTTGCCAAGCACTGTGAGAAGTAGGTCACATTCATTCAAGGCTTAAATTAATTGCTAATAAAGCTTGATTGTGTTCTGTTATATAGTAAAAAGGAAAAGGAAAAAAACACTTTTTTTCTTTACAATTCCCTACTGTGTGCCTGGCTCTGTGACCTGTTGATAACATTTGTCTTATACAGAGCAAAGTAGGTCATTTAATTTCTACCAAACAAACAAAAATAGTCAATGGTATTTTATTTATATGATTCCTTAAAGACAGAAATAGGTTGAGAGAAGTTAAATGGGCTCTACAGTCAGATCAAAGCTGTACAACCACATTGACTCCTGGGTTGGAACACAGTATATCTGACTTTGCTCTTTCCTGATATGGCTCGGTTTGCACTGAACGGAAGTAGCTCCAAGGGAGGAAACCATGAACTCAGCCTGGGGCCGTGAGGAGCTTTGCTTGCGGGCCAAAGCTGGAACTCATTCAAAGTGTCTTTAATTGACCCCAGTAATGATGATCCTGAGGCTCCAGGCTTAATTACCTGTGTGTCTCACCATGTGTGTGTGTTCTTGGTGGCATTGTGTCTACGAGTCCTGTCTCCACCCAGATACACACGAATACAAACCACAGAAATGTAATTTCCCCTCAAGTTTCCCAGGGGAGTTTGCTGGAAGCCCCCACACATACAGTGTTACATCTTTAGGATGTAGGAATACGTCTTTCTTCTTTAAGTGCCGCCATCAGTGTGTGAGGTCAGAGGACATTGGGGTGTGCTCAGTTCTCTCTGTCCACCTCTTCATGGACTCCAGGGATCAAACTTGGACCAGCAGGCTTTGTGTAACAAGCAGGGTTACCCTCTGAGCCTTCTGGCTGGCCGCAAAAGGTTTCTTTCTTATTACTAGCTCTTGGGTGATGTTCACATTCGGGGACCAGAGCCCATCCTTGGAGCCACCAGCTGCCTCTGTGGTCCCCAAAGCACAAGCCTTACAGTAGGCACACGTGAAAACGAAATCCAATGCTCCAAGGCCCAAGAGAATTTAGTCAGTCTCCGAGGGCCATAGTGTGGTTACTTGCCTAGGTTTTAAAGTTGTCCCTTTAATAACTGTATGCTGGGAATATTTCAAAGAACCATAATTACTGTTACTAATTTCATGTTACCACTTTGATCTCGGAGACTTGGTAAAATCTATACAAATGATTCACAGGTGAGCACAGGGCCAAGTTCCCAGCCTGAATCTAGGGAGGGACTAAGGGAGAATGGAAGGAAGCGGGACACTCGTTGCAAAGGATTACAGGCAGATTTTGTAGCACTTGATTCTGGTTTTCTTAGACTCCCTTTTGGGTGTGTTTTAACTCCTTTGGCACAGTCCCAGGGTGCGATGTCTTCTGAGGGACACACCTGTCTCAGTCATCTTCCACCGCCTGGCTCAGGGAGTGTCCTTCCTTTCAGCTCCAACAATCCCACTCCACATTGCTATCCTCCTCTGGCTGACTGGCCACTCAGTGACCTTCCAACTCCTCCCTGCATGCACAGCGTAGCTCCCAGGACTCGCTTTGCTGTTCCTGTTGCAGTCTCCTCATGGTGCATGTGAATCGTTTTCTTTTGCACGACTGTACATCTGTCCCCGTCACCCTTGTCAGGGGTGTGCGGCCAGAAAAGAACTATGTTCCAAGCCTGTCTGAGATGATTCCTGACTTGCTGTGTGTGTGTGTGTGTGTGTGTGTGTGTGTAGATCAAGAATGGCTTCCACCCTTCTAAAGTGAGGAGCCCCAAGTGCCATAGATGCATAAACATTATTCACCATTTCTTTTTCAATAAATTTAACAGTTATTTATTGAGCACTTCTGTGTGTTAAACCTTTGACACCTTTTCGTGATGCTGAAATGGACAGGTATGAGTCAATACGACATAATTCCCTTCCTTAGTAGAGTTTATATACTGAGACAGAAAAGAAAAAAAAAAGCAAATAAATAATAGATCTGGAGAGATTTCTCAGCGGGTAGAGTGTGTCCCACAACTCACGTCAAGAACGCTGGGCTTGGTGGTGGGTGGGTGTATTCCCAGAGCTGGGAGCAGGGGCTGCTGGGTGTCTGGGGTTCCCTGGCCAGCCAACCTAGCTTACTCCTAGCAAGCTCCAGGCCACACTGAGGGACCCTTTCTCAAAAAGTAAGGTGGCAGCCTGAAAGATAGCTTAGCAGATAAAGGTGCAAGCTGCCGGCTTGGATGACCCAAATTCAATCCGTGGGGCCCATATGGAGAGCGCTGGCTCCCTCTGGTTACTCTCTGACCTCCCTGACCCATACAGGCACACCACAGCACGCTTGAACACACACTTAAAAAAAAACTTTTTATTGATTCTTTGTGAATTTCACATTATGCACCCCAGTCCCACTCATCTCTCCATCCATCCGTTTCCGCCCTTTACCCATCCAACTACCCCTCAAACATGAAAACGAAAAATTAAAAACTAAGAAAAAAAAATCTCTCATGGAAGCTTCAGACACACACTCTTATTTACTAATTATTCACTTTACATTCTGATTGCTGCCCCTCCATCTCCCCTCTCACAGTCCCTCCCCCATACCCTCTTTCCCTCTCCTGAGAGGGTGGGGTTCCCCCCACGCCACCCTCTGGCACATCATGTCCCTGCAGAGCTAGCCTATCCTCTCCCACGGAGGCAGCCCAGCCAGGGGAACAGAATCCACAGACAAGCAACGGTTTTAGGGACAGCCCCCGCTGCAGTTACTGGGGGACCTGCATGAAGACCAAGCTGCACATCTGCTACATGTGTGTGGTGTGGTGCACATCTGCTACATGTGTGTGGTGTGGACCTGAATCCAACTCGTGGATGCACTTTAGTTGGTGGTTCCGTCTCTGAGAGCCCCAAGAGTCCAGGGGGTTGACTCTGGTGGTCTTCCTGTGGCGGTCCTGTCCCCTCCAGGGCCCTCAATCCTTCCCCCTCACACTTCCTTCCGTAAGGGTCCCCATCTTTGTCCACTGTTTGACTGTGGGTCTTGGCATCTGTTGCAGTCGGCTGCTGGGTGGAGTCTCTCCGAGGACAGTTATGCTAGGCTCCTGTCTGCAAGCCCAGCAGATGATCATTAATAGTGTCAGGAACGGGTGCTTGCCCACAGGATGGGTCTCAAGTTGGGCAGTCATTGGTTGGCCATTCCCTCAGTCTCTGCACCATTTCTGTCCCTGCATTTCTTGTTGACAAAAAAAATTTGGGGTAAAAAGTTTTGTGGGTGTATTGGTGTCCCCATCCCTCCACTGGGGGTCCTGCCTGGCTACTGGAGGTGGCCACTTAAGATTCCATGAGTTCCAAGGTTCCATGAATCTCAGCTAAAGTCACCCCCCCAGTAGGCTCCAGGGGGCCTCCTCCATTCCAGGCTTTTGGCACATTCTATAGATGCCCCCCCCCCCAACCCTGCCAGCCACCGATTTACATTCACTCTCCTGGCCCCCTGGGACTCTCTCCTGTCTCCCTCCCCTTCTCCCTCTCCTTCCCCTCCCCATTTTCTTGCACTTCGTTCCTTCCCTCCTTCTGCCTCCCATGATTATTTTATTCCCTCTTCTAAGTGAGAATCAAGCATCCTTACGTGGACCTTCCTTCTTGTTTAACTTCTTTGGGACTGTGGGATAGATCATGGGTATTGTATGACTAATATCCACTTATCAGTGAGTACATAACATTCGTGTCCTTGTGGGTCTGGGTTACCTCACTCAGGATGATATTTTCCATTTCCATCCATTTGCCTGCAAATTTCACAATGTCCTTGTTTTTGATAGCTGAATAGTATTCAACTGTGTAGATGTACCACATTCTCTTATTCATTCTTCCATTCTGGCTATTATGAATAAAGCTGCTATGAATATAGTAGAGTATGAATATAGTAGAGTATGAATATAGTAGAGTATGAACCTGTCCTTGTGACAGGGTGTAGCGTCTTTGAGGTATATGTCCAGGAGCAGTATAGCTGGTTCTTCAGGTAGACTAGTCCCAATTTTCTGAGAAACTGTCGGATTGATTTCCAGAGTGGTTGTACAAGCTTGCACTCCCACCAGCAATGGAGGAGTGTGCCCCTGCTCCACATCCTCGCCAGCACATGCTGTCACCTGAGTTTCTGATCTTAGCCATTCTGACTGCTGTAAGATGGAATCTCAGGGTTGTTTTGATTTGTATTTCCCTGATGACTAAGGGTGCTGAACATTTCTTCCTGAGTTTCTCCACCATTCGGTATTCCTCTGTGGGGACTCTGTTTGACTCTGTATCCCTTTGTTTGTTTGTTTGTTTGTTTGTTCTTCCGAGGCAGGGTTTCTCTGTATAGCCCTGGCTGTCCTGGAACTCACTTTGTAGACCAGGCTGGCCTCAAACTCAGAAATCCGACTGCTTCTGCCTCCCGAGTGCTGGGATTAAAGGCATGTGCCACCATGCCCAGCATGTATCCCATTTTTTTTTTAATTGGGATATTTGGTTTGTTGCTGTCTAACTTCTGACTTCTTTATTTATTTTGGAAATTAGTTCTTTCTACACACACACACACACACACACACACACTTACTTAAACAAACAAATGTAATTTAATATATTTTTAAAAAAATCTGAGTGTGGTATTGGACATCTTCAGTCCTACATTGGGAGGCAGGAACAGATGTGAAATTAAGAATTTGAGGCTAACCTGGTATTCATAGCAAGTTCCAAACTAGCCAGGCCTACATAGGAAGACCCATCTCAACACACACACACACACACAGAGCCAAAAATAACCCAACCAAAAATAAAATAAAATCAAAGCAAGCCAATTAAAGGCAATGTATTGTGTAACTGAATTATGGTCACCACGTCTGTTTCCTACAACTGCATAAAAACAAGGAACCAAACATCGAGACTGGAAGCAGTCTGTGATCAATACTGCATTTTTAGGTTGGCATCTCTGAGGAGCCCGTAATCCCACAGGCTGGCTGTGGGCTTCATATCTGGCTCTTCAGATCTCTGATGTTGAATGTTCTGGATCAACTGACAGGACCTGGACTGCTCTTACAGGGTGTGTTCCATCTTAGAAAACAAGCCAGCTCCTTCTCCAGGTAGTTCAAAGCCACAGGACTAAGCAGAAGTGAGTGGTGGTCTCCTGAGTCCTCTGCTTTCAACAAATCCTAAATTCAGCCCAGTTTTAAGGGAGAAGTCAATAATATGACTGAATGGGAGATGGTGCAGCCATGTGGCAGGGAGTGCAGACAGAGTGAGCCGCAGCCTACCCGGTTTGCCACCAGGAACTGAGCTGCGTATGAATTGAAGTACGCAGCATTCAGCCCCTAGTCTACAAGGATTTGTTCCCAACTCCTCCAAGGCTGCCAGAAACTGACGGGTCTCTCTGTGACTCTGTCTTTCCCTATCAAATAGAAGTACAGTATGTTCAATTTATACAGTCAGTATAAAAGATTAGCATTTATCAAAATAGAAAATTACTGTAAGAAAGTTATAAATTTGATTTTTCTGGGTTTGGTTTTTTGTTTGTTCTTTTGTTTTTGTTTTTTGGGTTTTGTTTTTTTTTTTTTTGGTTTTTGGTTTTTATTTTTGTTTTTGCTTTGTTTGTTTGAGACAGGATCTCATCCTACAGCCTAGGAACTCTTATTAGCCTTGCTGGCCTCACACTTGTGCTGACCCCCTGCCTCAGCTTCTCAAGTACTGGGATTACAAGCATCTCCTCTCCAGCCCAGTCTTTGCAGCAAGTAGTTTTAGACTATAGCATTATAGAGAGACCCTGCACCCCACTTGTTCTCTAGGTGCTCTATCCTAGAGAACGAGATCGCTCAGGCTCCTTTTCGAGGCAGGAAAGGTTAGCCAACCTAGAAATGCAATGTTGGTCACAGACTGCTTCCAGTCTCAACATTTTGGCTCCTTGTGTTTTAGTGAAATCCAGTGTGTGTATGTGTGTGTGTGTGTGTGTGTGTGTGTGTGTGTGTGTGTAGTTTATGTGTATGTGCATGTCATAACACACATGTGGAGGTCAGGAGTGGGTTTCAGGGACAGAGCTCCGATTGTCAGGCTTGGTAGCTAGTGCCTTCCCCCTGCTTCCTCACCTGGCCCTTAAGGTGGGCTTTGTTTACTGAAAAGAATCACTACTTCTTAACCTCAGCAACAAAGTTACCATGGATGTTATCTGAGGGCAGGCGTTTATAGAACACTGGCGTTTCTCCTTTTCCCCTTAACTGCGAATGATCTGCCTTCCAGAGCTGCCTTTGGGGGATGGCAGCGAGGTTAGGATCGACAGGAACGATGTTTCCCTTTATGGCCAAGCATGGGGACTTGGTATCCTCCTTTAATCTTTTGCTTGCTGTTTTTAAGCTCGACAATATAGAGTCACCCTCCCCGAGTAGCTTTTGCAACCCAATTCATCACTTTGTTTTTGCTGTTCAAGAGCTCTAGGCAGGCTGTATTTTTCTAGCCTCTGGACTCTTAATGACCCTTACTCTGCAATAAGAGGCTCTCAGGCACTCATTTACAAAAGAACGCCTGCCCTCTTGTGTCCAGAGAGGGTACTACAGCAAGGAGGGACTTTGCAAACCTGCATTCTACCTGCTAGGATCCTCCTCCTCCAGGGCTGGACCACAGAGGCCATGCCTGATTGTTATTTGAGCACTGCAAAAGGGACTTAGAAATGAATGAACTGTCCCTGAAACCTGTCCCACCTTCTGTCCCATATCTAGCCTGTATCTTCCCAGAGAGGGTACTCACTAAAATTGCGTTCAAGGGTGCGCCATCAAGCCTGCACGCTGGAGTAGGAAATTCACTTTTGCTCTGTAATCGTCTTGTGTAAGCTGACCCAGCCTTGGAGAATCTCATTCAGTCGCACACTCCTCTTACCATTAAGATTCCTACTCCGAAACTCCGGACCATAAACAGGTTGTGAGAGCCGAATGACGTCATCAGCCTCAGGCTGTCAGAGGTGAAGTGCCCATAAGCCAGGCTTGGTGTGAGCTGTCCACGTGACTGAAATGCAGTCTCATCTTTCAAGTCCTCTTGTTCCTTGCTTTTGTTTGTTGAGGCGGATAAGGGTTTCATGTGGCCCAAATTGGCCATGACCATCAAATCCTGATCTGTTTCTCTCACCTTAAAAGCACTGGGATTCAGACCGGGACCACCACATCTGGTCAGACTTTAGCTTTATGTAACCCCTCTACTGGACTCCAACCCTGCCTGGCCCATCCCAGGCTCCTAGAAGCCGCACAGTGATACGCATCAGTGGGGGTGGGGGTGCAAGTGTTTACTGTGTGAGTGCTCTTTGTACACAGGAAGAAGGGCATTTGTTTTCATTTTCTGGAGAGGGGGCTGAAAAAATCATAAAACTCCTGTTGCTTTAGTCATTAATGTAAATGAAAAGGCTAATGTTTTAGGTATGAAAAGGAAGTTGGGGGCTGGTGAGATGGCTCAGCGGGTAAGAGCACCCGACTGCTCTTCCGAAGGTGATAAGTTCAAATCCCAGCATCCACATGGTGGCTCACAACCATCCGTAACGAGATCTGGTGCCCTCTTCTGGAGTGTCTGAAGACAGCTACAGTGTACTTACATATAATAAATAAAATAAATCTTTAAAAAAAAGAAAAGGAAGTTGGTATAAAGAAATATATATATTTAGTATATATATATATGTGTATGTGTGTCTGTATATATATATATATATATATATATATATATATATACACACACACACACATTAAAGAGGTTGAGTTAGCCATTCACAATGTATATTTATTTAAATATCAGATGTACTCTATAGATATGCACAGTTTTACTTTTTAGTTAACAAACCAAAACAAGGGCTCCCCAAGAAATGACTCAGTGGTTAAGAGCACTTGTTGCTCTTCAGACACTCCAGAAGAGGGCACCAGATCTTGTTACGGATGGTTGTGAACCACCATGTGGATGCTGGGATTTGAACTTATCACCTTCGGAAGAGCAGTCGGGGGCTCTTACCCGCTGAGCCATCTCACCAGCCCGACAGAGATCAAGTGTGAAGCTGAATCCAAAGGTTGGACCCAATGACTGCGGCTGACAGGGATCCATCCCACAATCAGCCACCAATCATAGACACTATAGCATATGCCAGCAAGATAGTGCTGAAAGTCCCAGATATAGCTGTCTCGTGGGAGACTATACCAATGCCTGGCAAACATGGAGGTGGAAGCTTACAGTCAGGTATTAGATGGAACACAGGGTTCCCAAGGAAGGAGCTAGAGAAAGTACCCAAGGAGCTGAAGGGGTCTTCAACCCTATAGGTGGAAGAAGAACATGAACTAACTAGTACCCCTGAGCTCATGTCTCTAGCTGNTGGAACACAGGGTTCCCAAGGAAGGAGCTAGAGAAAGTACCCAAGGAGCTGAAGGGGTCTTCAACCCTATAGGTGGAAGAAGAACATGAACTAACTAGTACCCCTGAGCTCATGTCTCTAGCTGCATACATAGAAGAGGATGGCCTAGTTGGCCATCATTGGGAAGAGAGGCCCCTTGGTCATGCAAACTTTACATGCCTCAGTACAGGGGAACACCAGGGCCAAGATGTGGGAGCGGGTGGGTAGGGGAGCAGGGCTGGGACGGGGGAGGGTATAGGGAACTTTCTGGATAACACTTGAAATGTAAATGAAGAAATTATCTAATAAATGTTGAAAAAAAAAAAAAAAAAGAGCACTTGTTGCTCTTGCAGGGAACCTGGGGTTTGGTTCCCAGCACCTACATGGCAGCTCACAATTGTCTGTAACTCCAAGTTCCAGGGGTTCTGATGCCCTCTTCTGGCCTCCTTAGGCACTGCACATATGTGGTTTATAGTATACATACATATATATAGGCAAACCATTAATACACATAAAATTTTTAAAAAATTAAATACCCCCAAACTGTAATACTGAGGGCCAACAAGATCGCTCAGTGGGGGAAAAAAAAAGGTTGCTGTGAAATCCTAATGGTCTAAGGTCAGTCCCTGGGACCCATGGAAAGGTGGAAAGAAAAAACTGTTAGAGTTTCCCCTGTTGTGATAAACACCAGGACCAAAAGCACTTTGGAGAAGAAAGGGTTTATTTCAGCTCATAGCCTATAGTCCATCACGGAGGGACCTCAGGGCAGGAGCTTGAGTCAAGAATGTGGAGGGAGGAACTGAATGAAGCAGAGGCTGTAGAGGAGTTCACCTTACCGGCTTGTTCAGCCTGCTGTCTTATACACACCAGGGCCACCAGGCCAGAGATAGCGTCAGCCGTGGCTTCTGGGCTTTCTCATGTCAATCAATAATCAAGATGATGACCCCCCCCCCAGGCTTGGCCGTCTGACAGAGGCATGTTCTCAGCTAAGGTTCCGTCTTCCCAGATACATTCAAGATCGTGGCGCACTAACAAAAACAAAGAACGACCAGGACAAGAAGAAGCTGCACACACTTGTCCTTCGCCCTCCAGCTGTGTCGCACACAGTCCAAGTATCTGCACACTTATACATACAACAATGATCTGCTGAATGTGAATAAATAACATAGACAAAATGTTAAGTGAAAAATGGTTTAGATAATAGCATGTGGATAGTAATGCTCAGATATGCTAAAAAAGAATGGGATGTTATAAAAAGGTAGACATCTGAGCCTATGTTGGTCTATTCTGTCATAATGGAGGAGTTTAGACTGTGTAATAAAAGTCTGTTGCCTGCAGTTCTAGACACTGGGAAGTTCAAGGTGAGGACATTGGCAGACACGCTGTCTGTGAAAGCCCTTTCTTACAGCTGGTGCCTTGCTATGAGTGCACACGGTGGACAGAGCAAGTGCACTCCGTCTGGCCTCTTCCCAGTGCCTAGCCTACCCCTGGCTTCTCAGACATTTCTTTAACACTCTCAGTTGTAGATCTCTATCAGTTGCTGACAATGCTCTGTCCTCTCACTGGCTCAGGTGTGTCTGGGCTGCCTGTCCCTTCTCACGCAGCACAGACCTCGACACAAGCCTACACTGTCTCAAACATTTAGAAGACTCTGTGAACCAGGGTGTCAAAGCCTGCTTTCAAAGCCAGGTTCAGATTTACACATGTAGATTCATCCATGTTTAAAAGTCATAAAGACTCTAATAAAATTCATAAAGAACAGAGAAGAAGAAAAAGGAGGAAGAGGAGGAGAAGGAGGAGGAAGAGGAGAGGAGAGGAGAGGAGAGGAGAGGAGAGGAGAGAGGAGAGGAGAGAGAAGAAGAAAAGAAAGACATCTAATTTGTTTTACGATTTATTTTATATATATGGGTACACTGTACTGATGGTTGTTAGCCTTCATGAGGTTGCTGGGAATGGAGGTAGCTCAGTCTGGTCAGCCCTGCTCCCTCTGGCCCAAAGATTTATTATTATATCTAAGTACACTGTAGCTGTCTTCAGACACACCAGAAGAGGGCATCAGATCTCATTACAGATGGTTGTGAGCCACCATGTGGTCGCTGGGAATTGAACTCAGGACCTTCAGAAGAGCAGTCAGTGCTCTTAACCGCTGAGCCATCTCTCCAGCCCGACATCTAAATTCTTAACTGCCTAGCAAAAGTCCCTATACACATATATACACACACACACACACACACACCCCTCAGATATTCAGGCTTTTTAGACAATCTAGGTTATGGGCTCTACTGGCACCTGTGCACCCAGCAGCTTCTACCAAGTAGCTGGGCCAAAGCTGAGAGTGCCTGCTACAGAGCAAAGCAAGCCATAGCTGCTACATTGCCAGTCCCACCGTGTATGCGAAGCCCTGCGATGACAGGGGCTGTGTGGACCGTGTGGACATGCGGTGACCTGTGCATTTGTCTTCTTCTAGGGTTCTTGGAGTCTCTGGATGACTTTTACATTCTCAGCAGTGGCCTGATACTACTGCAGACCACCAACAGTGTGTACAATAAAACCCTGCTGAAGCAGGTGGTGCCTGAGACTCTCTTGGCCTGGCAAAGAGTCCGTGTGGCCAACATGATGGCCAAGGGTGGTAAGGAGTGGGCACAGATATTTTCAAAGTACAACTCTGGTAAGTGGTTCTGTACAGTAGTAGTCCTAAGGCAAGTGCCTATGTCTAGCCTTACAGTTGTTAACCAGTTGACATTATTAACCAGTTTACCAGTTGAGGCATATCCCTGTCGCCTTGTGTCTCCCAACACTTCAGGTACCTACAACAACCAGTACATGGTCCTGGACCTGAAGAAGGTGACCGTCAATAAGAGCCTGGACAAAGGCACTCTCTATATTGTGGAGCAAATCCCTACATATGTAGAATACTCCGATCAAACCAATGTCCTAAGAAAAGGTACCTTCTCTTCCTACTCTGTCAGGACTATGTGCCAATATGTGTGTGCTGCTTTCATTTATGTTGTTGTGATACCCTGAGGTGGGGAAAAAAGTAAAGTAGCGATGGAAAACTCACAATGCCATGCTACAGTTCACCACGGTGGTCAAGTCAAGGCAGGAAGCTGAAGCAGCTAATCATAGCATGTCTGAGATCAAGAGCCGAGAGAAAGGGCATGCACACACGTTTACCGCTCAGCCAGCTTTCTTGGCTCTTCTGTAGTCCAGGGCCCAGATCCAGGGCAAGCTACTGTGACACCACTTACAGGTGTCCTCCAGATGACATGCACACACACAGGCCAACCTGATCTAAACAATCCCTCCTGGAGACTCTCTGCCCGGTGATCCTAGGTCCTAGCAGGTTGAAAGTTAAGACTAGTGCATCTGATGCAGGATGTGCTGTGTGCGAGTGGCTGGCAGGGCTGTCAGTGACGGGCATCCTGGTAAAGAAGCATCATGCTTAACAAACATGTGAGTGGGCACTTCATTCTCTCATGGGAGGTTGGGATGTCGTCAAGCCTTGTGACCTCTGACCTCTAACAGCTCTAAAGTTGCCTTTCTGGAATTCTGAGGGCTAAGTTGTAAGTTCCACTGAGCACATCTGTGGGGTGGTACTCTGACTCAGGCTGGAAAGGCAAGCAAAGATGCCGAATTGCTTCTCTCTAGAAACTGGAGCATCATATAGCCCAGAATGGGAAGAGCTGGAATAAGGCCTGAGGGACCAGGCCTGGTAGAACCTGAAGAGGGTCCCACTAGTGGGAGGGATCAGAGATGCTGGCTGAGGTCACCAAGGGTATATCCCAGGCAGGTGAAGCTCGGGGATC
The DNA here is from genome assembly GCA_902729485.2 of Mus minutoides. Classification (NCBI taxonomy): domain Eukaryota; kingdom Metazoa; phylum Chordata; class Mammalia; order Rodentia; family Muridae; genus Mus; species Mus minutoides. The sequence continues at coordinate 645,001 of LR749711.1, forward strand.
GAATCTTGGCTTCTCAAAGTCTCGAGTAAATAACTCAAACTCTCAAAACATTACTCTCTTCAAATGCAATCCTGATGTAGACCCACCAATCACCTATTTAATATTAAAATCCCAGAACTCTAATGCCAGAAGTTATTGTTTTGGTAGTATGTTATTTGGTAGAAAAATATGATTCAAACTGAACTATTTTGGTCGGAAAAAGAGCTGCCTCCAAATCTGACAAAATGGGCTCTAACTATCTTCTTACTGCCTGTGTCCCCTCCTAAAGACATTACTTACCACGCTAGTCATTTTCCCCTCTCAATGACAAATCTCGTGATGATAACTTAAAAGGGGTAGAATTTACTGAGAGTCATTTTCTCAGCCTGTGTTTTCTGGACCATTGGTGAGGTAGAGCATCCTGTCCGACACACATGGTAGAGGAAAACCATCCTTATCACAGTGGTGAGGAAGAAGAGGCACAGGGATAACCCAGGTTAGGGTACAACCTTCAAAGGTGGAGTACTTCCTCCATCTAGGCCCATTCTCCTGATAACCCACTTATCAACAGACGAATCTGTGAGCACTTCATCAGTGTAGCTGGGACCCATGACCCATAACCTCTTGGTGGCATCACCAGTTAGGGAACAAGGCTTGAGAATGTGGGGGTAGGGAACTTCATAACTAGATCACACACACACACAATAGCATCAATATCTTACACACATATGAGGGGTTCCCCATGAGGACGTATTATTATGCCATATGCACACTTCATTGCTATACCAACAGCTGCAAAGTGCAGAAACTTGCTTGCTTGGCCACTAAGCCTTGGTGAGAGTGCAAGCAAGTGGAGCAGCTCCTAATTCTTCACTCACTGTAAGTGACAGGCTTCATCAAGACATTCTCATTCAAGTCCCTCATGCCTTTTGACCTCATCCATCTGCCATACTCCTCCCTGGTTCCGTCTTCCCACCCTCTTCCTGCTAGCCCCTCCCCCAAGCCTACTTTTGCATCTTGTGTAGAAAGCACACAGACAGAAACATACTGTCTTCCTGAGTTTGGCTCGTTTCCCTTCATGGGATCATCTTCAGATGCAGCCTTCCCTGCAGGTGAAATTTTTTGTGGTCGAATAAAGTCTACCAAGTATAAATGTCACATTTTCTTGTTTGTTGTTGAACAGTGGACTAGTTCTATTGGTTAGCTTCTATAAACAGTACTACAGTAAACATAGATGCCCAGGGGTCAGTGTGGTATGTTGATTTAAGATGTGAATTCCCAGGAGCTGAGTAGTTCGAGCACATACCTGCGGTTTGTTGAGAAACCTCCATATTGATTCCCATAGTAGCTAGGGTCTCCCTTATTTTAACTGATAGTTCTGTAGGCAATAACCTAGTCTGGAGTAATCCAAGATGTCCCTAGAATTGTTTTACATGTCTGGTGTTTAGTGGCTTGAGGTACAGCTTTGGATGACCAGGGATCCTGGGAAATGTGTTTAGTACACAAGAGACCACCTGCACCCCATGCCCACTCATTATGGTCACCCCTTCCCTTGTACACATGAAATGGGGCTAAGCGCCTAAGACCTAATTATTCATCCATAAACCCAGCTAGAGCTTGGGTTTCCTGATGCCAGTGCGGTGTCTTCCATCAGTGTGATGAGCTTCTGTGGTCCTCTTCAGGGCATCCTACTCAGCAGATGGACATCAGGCGGCTCCCAGTGTGATGAGCATCTGTGGTCCTCTGTGGGGCATCCTACTCAGCAGATGATGGACTTCAGGCGGCTCCCAGAACACTGCATCATCCTTCACATTTTTTGGTCCCTAGAGAGCAATGCCCCTCTCTGGGTTCTAAGATTATACTAACAAGTTGAAGGGAAAACCAAAGGCTTCTTAACTCTCTTCTCTTCCCGATGGAAGTTTAGAAAGACCACTGTGGCCTGCAGGTTCATTTCCTATCGTAATTACACATGTGGTAATTTTCAAATATAGCAGTACGAATTAACTTTTTTCTTTTGTTCCCCTTCTCTTCCCATCTCCCAACCCCACCTTTCTCTTCCATTTCACATCAGGATATTGGGCTTCCTATAATATTCCTTTCCACAAAACAATCTACAACTGGAGTGGCTACCCGCTGCTGGTTCACAAGCTGGGCTTGGACTATTCTTATGACTTAGCTCCACGTGCCAAAATCTTCAGGCGTGACCAAGGGAACGTGACGTGCATGGCTTCCATGAAATATATCATGCGATACAACAGTACGTAGCACATTTCTCAACTCATTCTGCAAAACCCCTTCTCTTCCCTGTGATGTGAGAGAAGAATTATGTAAGTTCGTCATCTCTGTACGAGAGGGAATTATAAGAAATTATCGGAATCAATATCGGATACTATTAATGCTGTACACATATGGCTCAACAAATAGAACAGTTGCTTCCTTTAAAAAACCTCAGATTTCTGAAAGGCTGGTAGGATGGCTCAACAGATGAAGGCACTTGTCAAGCCCACTGACCTGAGTTTGATCCTTTAGACCCACACAGTGAAAGGAGAGAGCTGACTTCCATAGCTTTTCTTCTGACCTTCACAAGCACACCATGGTATGCTTATGTGCACACACCCTTGTTAGCACAGATACAGACACAAAAACTCAATTCTTCATCAACCTGGATCTGCCTCCTGAGTGTTGGAACTACACCTGGCTCTACAGATTTTATTTTCACCTGACCCTTTACACCCCACTCCCCCTAAAAAGAAAAGAAAAAACAAGAACACAAACATGTAAAATACAGAAATAATCCACATAGGGTTATTTCCTTAGCCTCCTGCCAGCACACCTCCCAAGTACAAAGGCAGCTAAGAATACTCATAAATGCTTTATTGTGATGAAGACTTTCCAAGCCTATATTTCATCTGTGGAAAATGGTGATACACAGTTGCCTTCTCTCTCTCTTTCTCTCTCTCCCCCCCTCTTTGGGGTATGGTTCTTTGGGGCTGGCCCCTGGACTGGGGATTTGCACTTCCTGGTGCAATCCTAGAGCGATGTCTGTATCTGGAAGCAGGCTGGGCTGGGGAGGCCAGTGGGATATACTCTTTAATGATCCAGGCGTGAATAGATCCAAAATCTTGCTAAGTATTACCTCAGAGAAGCCCGCATCTCTTCTTCCTCGCCCACTGTGTCTCCTAGATTACAAGGAGGACCCCTACAGCAAAGGGGATCCCTGCAGTACCATCTGCTGTCGTGAGGACCTGAACGGAGCCAATCCAAGCCCTGGAGGATGCTATGACACCAAGGTAATGGACACTCTGCTGCTTTTCAATTTACTCCTAACAAGGAATTAGGCCAGAGGCAAGATGTTTTTGTAGCATAAAGGCCAGTTTGTCCAACCACGTCGTAAATCCAGGAAGCAGCTTTGTATATAACTACACCGGGCTCTACAGATTTTTGGTAGATTCTCAACATTCATATGCTGGCTAACAACCATCTGAACTCCAGTTCTGGGATATCCACTACCCTCTTCAGGCTTCTACTGGTACTGCAGGCATGTGGTGCACATATATACTCTCATAGACAAAGTACTCATTACATAAAATAAATAAACCACACTATGCCTTGAGAAGGGGAATGAAGATTACATAGTCAAATTTTAGATGGTCTTTTCAAATGCTTTCCTCTTTTTTTCCAGGTGGCAGACATCTTCCTTGCATCTCAGTATAAAGCCTATGCCATTAGTGGTCCCACGGTACAAGATGGACTCCCGCCTTTTAACTGGAATCGGTTCAATGAAACGCTCCATCGGGGGATGCCAGAAGTCTTTGACTTTAATTTTGTTACCATGAAACCAATTCTGTCATAGGACAAAAAGTGAGACACAGAGAAGATGACAGAAAGCTGCAAATAGGACACCAAAGGCACGCTCAGCTATATTTTCCCATCTGTACTCTTAATGAAAAATATTAAATTCCCATCTGTGGTCCTGTGTTCAGCCTTGCTGGGAATGCTGCTTGGGCGGGCAAAATGCCAAGTGCCGATTCACCACTCGGGGTGGAAGAACGCAACCTTGGATGGGGCCTCAGCCCAAGTGAGACACAACATAGGCTGGGGCTGCAGATCCGACTCCCGAGGAGCCCAGGGTCAGGGGCTCCTAAACTGGACATCCAGATGCCACTAGAAGTCACGGGGAGTTGGGGGCCCGTGGGTGCTGGGGAATGAATGGGGGAACTCTAGCTCAGCAGCAGCGCATCAGGAAGCTGAAGGGGCCTTCTGCCAGGGACTTGGACAGCAAGGCTCTGTAGATGAAGCCTGTCTCCTGGCTGCCCACGGCAGTTCTTGATGAGACAGTCATTGGTTTCAAATTGTTTACTGACTGTTCATCATGGAAAATACCACTTCCTTGGGATGGACCGGAGATTAGATACCTTTTGCAGGAAGGAATGTCTGAGAAGGGAAGCTAATTGGCTAAAAGCCCAGGGCCCATCCAGCTACCTCATTAGCATGGAGAACTCTGTTCTGATCTACAAGACCATTGTGGGGAGTGTGGTCATGTGTTCCAGGTCAGGAATGTGGCAGGGAGCAGGGAGATGCCTATAGTCCGCAGATGGGTACCTGGGTCTCAGAACCTTCCCAAGTTTCCTGGCATGGTCCATCGCCCTACACACACATCCATTTTCCATAGAGTTGTTTAACAGCAAACATTCCCTGAAGGGTAGAAAGCTACAGAATAAACATGTGGGAAACAAATACACAGGATACCCTGTCTCAGTTCACTGTTCTCCTTTTAGGCCTGCAAACATCAATCACAGTTCAAGGTAGAACCAAGTTCAAGTGGAGCTGGAGGCAGGACGAGGGCTTGTTAGAGGCACCTGCACTTCCCACGGTCTTTCTCCTTCCCCTGCTGCTAACAGGGGAAGGATCCTTCCTGGTTGTTAATGGGCAGCAGGCTAGCTAGACATGCTGTTCTCACTAGTTGAAAACACCCTATGTAACCAGGCAGCAATTCTGTATAACTCCTACTTTCCCAAAGCCAGGGCACACACAACATCTGGGTGGAGTAACAGGGAAGGAACTGCCGCATAATGTACTCATAATGTACTGAACAGGGAGCCAGGGGTTTTCGTGATGGAAGTGGGAGTTTTTAAAGAAACACATGGACTGAGAACTCTCAGAATGAGTCAGGGTACTCAGAATGTTAAAAACCCAGTCATTTATTTCAAAGTATAAAGTTCAGGCTTGCTGGACAAACCCCACTACAGTTGACACTTACACACAGACACCATTCGACTGTACATTTGGGAAAGAAAGAAAATTAAAACCCTCAAAACCTAATAAAAATAGGGCAACCAACCTGCTACTGCCCAGTTAGCATTAGACCTTAGGAGGCTCTTACAGCATCTTATTTACATTTCCAACTGCAACAAACAGAAATTCGGATGCGAGTTTCCTACAGGGACTGATTTTTACATTTACATTTGAAATGGTTGATAAAATCCTCAAGCTAGGATCTCCCAGAAGGTGTTTGATTGCTTTGTTCCCTTATTTACAAAAAGAAAAAGGGAGAGAAAACACATTTAAATATTTCAGTGATAGATAGGTACTCAGCTACTGCTACATAGAAAACACAAAACAAAAGCTCAAACATGATAGAGCCATTGGCAGATGGGAGCAGTGACCTCGGCTCCTCCCTCTCTGCTGACTCGGGGTGAGTTTTACAAATGAGTCTCCTGCTCCAACAAACCCCTCATAATTGCTCTAATCTTTATATGTCCCTTAAATATTTTTAAAAGCCATTTGCCCTGAAAATGATTAAGGAAGACAGAATCACACATGATTACACAGTTATTGTCTATAGCACAAGGACATGTGTAGTTCCATGAGAATCAACCAGGCCACCCAATCACTCACTGGTAAGTGGGAAAAATTGACCATATTGAGGATACTGAAATGGCCTGAGGAGTTGGGAGAACACTTGGAAGGCTTTCTTTGTAGTACCTTCGGGGTGAAATCACAGCATGTCAAGAGAGGAAGCCACACAGAGCATTCTAAATCATAAATAGGTAGTACTGGGGGATTGCATGGGAAGCGGCATCCCTGCCCTGTCACACTGACACTTAAAGTGATTGGAGCAAGCCTCCAGAACGTGTCCAACACTGGAAGAGAGCTCTGAAGAGATGTCCCCACGCTTGCCAAAGTATCCTTTATCTGGCATAGGTGAGGGTCCGGGAAGAACACCTCTCTGTGAGGCAAATGCTATTCCAACACTTATTTCCAAGGAAGAAAGCTCTGTTCCTTTCATAAAGTCATACTGCATCACACAGTACAGAAAGCACTCTGCAGATGTGGAAGGATGGACTGGAGTGGAGCCTGAAGCCAGGGACAGAGCCACCGTGTAAAGTGTACTGTTACAACAAGCTGCTTCTATATGCCATTAGCCAGAACATAAAGAAGCTTACTCACACTTAAAACAGGGTGAAAAGTACTCAAAGTGCAAAGGAGGGAGTGACAGACATCTGTCGCTGCTAGTTACTTGAGAAGCATCTGACGCTTCATCTAGAGATTCCAGAAGTTTCCAGGATTCCCACTAAGGCAACACTTACCAGTATTGTCAGGCTAAAAATGTAGCAAACTTGAATCCCCCAAAATGGGACAATGGTGCTTCTTTATAATACTTTGAGAAGAGATCCCATGGAGGAAAATATCCTCCACTCTAACCCACAGACAGCCAATTAAAAAGCCAATACCCCTCAGCACCCACATTTTGCCTCACGTAAGTTGAGCACACTCTGGGAACCCAGCAGGGCTGCTGCCCAAGGGATGCATCCTGCTTGGTTATCTGATGAGACGACCCACAAGTGTATTTCCTCTTCACAACTAGCTTCTGTCTATACCTTCTTTCCAATCTGGAATAAACAGGTTAAGGTAATTACTTTCTGCAGCAATCTACATCTAGAGCCACTATTTGGGATTTTTTTTTTTTCCTTTGACAAAAAAACACCCAAGTAAAAGCCAAAACAATAAAATAATTCCACTGGGCTTTCTTCACGTGATTATATTAACACTAGGAAGACTTAAAAAAAAAACTAGTAAATATAATTACTGAATATAAACAAACATATTCATCCAGAGAAACTTTCATTAGCTAGTGAGCAGACCCGCCAGTGAAAACCATTTTGAATATGCACTTTCTACTATAGACAGGAATGATGTTGACCAGAAGACCAACACTATACCCACACAACAGAAACACGCTTAGTGCAGAGAGGTGCTCACACAGTTAGAAAATCATTTCTTCCTTTCCAAATCCTTTGCCGTGACCCGGGCAACAGTTTCCCATGATTATGAGTCTTGGCGGTCCTAGCTGCATGACTGCTGCCCAAGCTGAACTTGTGGGAAGTGGTTCTCACATGCTCTTCTCTTTCTCAGAGTGATGGTTAGGCGCATTTACACTTGCCAACTCCAGGCTTCCTTCATTAACAAAAGTTCACGCCAAAGATGATAGAACACCACCTGGTGAAGTCATCAAAGACAACTTCTTTATAACTCAACGATTCCTTCTGTAAGCCAAGCCATCATAGAGGCAAATGCACACAGGGAACCAACGGAGCTCCTGCTTTTAATGCCAGGACAAGGGAACGGCTGGCGCAGCTTGCAAAGGTAGACTTTGCAAGGACTTAAAATACCGTAAGGGAAGACAGCTCACCAGTGCCTTCAGACTCCAGAGTCCTCACTCAGCCCTAAACGCTTGCTCTTCCCCTCAGGTCTCCAAAGCACCTGCCTGATTCCCTGCAGCTGCCATCCTTGGAAATGCAAGGCTGAGCCTGAGTCTGCTAACTTTTTGAAGGAATAAGAACAGTAAAGCAAGATCTACCTGCTTGTGTGGAATGACCCAAAGGATCGCGCTTAGGTTCTACCCAAAGATGAAATCAGAGTCCACTTGGCACCACCAAAACAGTTCAGACTGAAGCAGGAACGACCTCCTGAGAATCAAGAGGAAACTGAGCTTTGCCCTGGTCTTTCATGAAGTTTGACATGCACTGCCTTTGAAAGGACACTATCACATGAGTGCTGAGATGGACCAGAACTTCCTTCAGATTCTCTAGCAATGTAACATGGCTATTAAACAGGCTTAAAAAAAATGTTCTTAAGCAATATGGCCTATTTTATGCAGAGTTAAAAGATGGGCAAAAATAAAAATATGTTCTTAAAACATAACAGTAAGTCACAACTTTGGAGCTGAATGTAAAGATGTCACGGAGGAGAACACACGTTCACAGTTTGCTTCTAAAATGCTTAAAGGGTGTGGGATTTTTGGTGGCAATGAAGAACCAATAGAAGCTGAAAGAGGAATTTACTCAATGGACATGTGGTCTGTGGATTCTGTAGTTAAGGCACAAACACAAAAGGAGAAGCCAGATTAGGACCTGGGGGTGAGGTCACTGTTCACCTCGTCAGCAACTCAGAAAAAAATCAAAGAATACAGAGGGAATAATATTTCTTCTGCTCCAATTCATCTACTTTAAGCTAAATAATTTTCTTTCCCTCCCTTCTTCCCTTCCTTCTTCCCTTCCTTCCTTCCCTCCCTCCCTCCCAGGTTTTATTTAGATTCTTTGACCTAGCCTCCTCTGGAGGCAGAATCCCACCTGCTCTGCACCTCAGATTTGTTCAGCAATATACTTCCTACTGGAAGAGAGGGAAATTTGAGAGGGAAAACAGGAGATTGCACTGTGATACACACACAACTAGAAATTTAAAAAAAAAAAAAAGAAGAAGAAAACACACAAACACACATATATTCCCCAGCCTCAAAACCAAAAAGCAAGGAATAAATATACATTTCAAAACCCCGAAGTTTGAATTGTTCAGGGGAAGACTTGCTTTATGGGCTGAATTTATTTTGCTTCCGGATATAAACAAATGTAGTGTATACAGTCAGTCACCTGTCCGGGAGATCTTGCACAAGATGGATTTTTTTACAACGAATTTCATGCACAAGATTAAAAACAAGCCCAAGATGTGAAACTTTCAAAAGTGGAAGCTAAAGGACTCCAAGGTCTAACTGTTCTGGGAGGAAGAGATCACGTCCGTGGACTGAGGGTCACAGAAAGGCCCAAAGCGGCCATAAATGTCCTTGGCGCGCACTGCGAAGTAGTACTTGCTGCCAGACACAAACTGCGTGAGAGTGCAGGCCATGGGCAAGGGCAGGGCTTTGACTTCCCCGATCTTCTTCCACTGTGAGGGCACGGTGGCACTGGGCTCCTCGTGGTAAGCATAGAGATGGTAGCTGTCAACAGTAGCACAGCTTCGGTCCACTTCCAGGACGCTCCACGACAGAACAATGCCATTCTGACTCTGAACTCGGGCTAACTTCAAGTGTGGTTTCTGAGGCAGAGAAGTGCTGGCAGCTTCCGGGGGTAGACGCTGGGGCTGTGGGGCTTCTGGTAAGGGTGCTGGATGCAGAGGGCGTGGGGGCTCCTAATGGAAGAAGAGATGGATTGGTTTCTAACAATTACAGAACAATTTCAGAAGATACCTTAGTGAACACACAGCCATAAGCACTGGGGAGTGTGGGCTCGCAGACAGCACACACAGCCTTGGGTTGGTACTCAACCTCTGAATGTCAGCTGCCACACAGGCAGGAAAGCCTAGAAAGTCCTTCAGCAAAAGCCTTAAGAGTACCCTGTGAGGACAAGGATATCAGCATCCTAGAGACAGAATGAACAGCCACGGAGAACTCTTGGCCCTCCTACCACACCTCTGAGAGTGGCACTTGTTCTCATACATCCTATGTATGTTCACGTATGTGCTAAAGTACTCCTAAAACCAGTGATAATCCTCTCACAGTACAATATGACTTTGTTTAAGGCTAAATTTAGAGGGAAATACTTTATTTTCTGTCCTTTTATAACAAAATCCATTCCAAATACCAGTGGATCATTTAAGATACACTAATGACAACACAGCAGTTAGATTTTAAGAAATACAAAGTCATAGCGTGAGGGATTTACACCTGAGTTTGAGGCATTGTCTGTCACCTCAGAAGCCTGGGCCATCACCCTGTCTGTCAGAGGGAGCAGCAGTCCTCAATCGGTATTGCTTCCCCAAGATAAGATCGACCCTCTACTAGAGGGCAGAAGAGCTCTCTCCTTCCTTTGATAATATTACTTTAAAAAAGGAAGTGGTAGCCAGGCAGTGGTGATGAAGGCCTTTCATCCCAGCACTTGGGAGGCAGAGGCAGGTGGGTCTCTATAAGTTCCAGGGTCAATGTCAGCCTGGTCTACAGAGTGAGTTCCAGGACAGCCAAGGAGGAAAAGGAGGAAAGGAAGACAGCTGCAATGCTCCGGCAGCTTAATGACTGAGCACGGAGACTTACATTGTGCACTTGTGGGGGCCTGTGATGCACCGTGAGCTGAGGCCCTGCTGATCCTAGGGTCAGTCCATTGTTTACAACGTACGTGGTTGTCTGAGGCACTCGAACTGTAACACCTGCAAAAGAAGATTGAGGGAAATATGAAAATTCTACTATAAATTTGTGTTCGGCCATTATAAACAGTAAAAACATTTAAAAAAAAAATTCAAGATGAGCAAGTCCAACTGAAAAGTCTCCATCAGATAAAGAACTCAACCCCAGCCTCTCACAGACACGACCTCAGCGGCACTGCAGGCTGTGTGCAGCAATGGGAAAGAAACAAGAAGCAGGAAGACATGACAAGGAGACCCAAGACCAGCACGGACAGAGATCCTCCTGAGGACGACTAGAAATAAAACCCTACATCAACGGCGCTGCCCTCCAAGGGTGGACAGCAGCTAGACCGGATGGAGCTGCAGACAGAAGCTCCTACCAAAGCAGTCTATCCTTGGGCAAAGCTTAGCAGTGATGGGCACACACACTGCTCTTGCACAGGACCTGAGTTTGGTTCCCTGCACCCACATCAGCCAGCTCACAACCGCCTGCAACTCTTGCTCCAAGGGATCTGGAGCAGGACATCCTTTTCTGGCTTGTGCAGACACACACACACACACACACACACACACACACACACACAAATTAAATAAATCTTTTTTTTCTAAAAGCCACCAGTCCTATGTTAGTGAGGGCTCCCACTTTCTCTCTTTATACTGCTAAGTAGCTGAGGGCACTCCATGCCCAGGAAGAAGGCAGTGATATCACCAAGTCCATCCGAGTACAGACTTTAGAGCTGTGCCATCCACTGTCCCAATCACACTGGTCAGACATTCCGTATGCGACCCACACTGAGTGCCAGGACTGCTCTAGAATTCATTCATGACCCAATCACACAACAGCCTAGAGAAAATCCTTACAAACTCGAGAAACTTAAACCAGACTATGATCCAAAGATGCCATTTGGCTTAATTTCCCTTAGAAGTTAAGAATTAATAATGGAATTATAGTTTTGTTAGACAGCTATATTTGTGTTCTTAATTTATAGATATACACAGCTATACATTAGCTTTGTTTACATTAGCTATACATTTAGCATTCTATGTTTATATCCATGTGAGATGAACATATGTGACTCCTACACTGATGTCAATAAAGAGAGGACGGCAGAGGGACGGACAGACAGACAGACAGACGAGTAATGAAGTTGTACTTCCTAATGTGGCAAAGGTCGCTTGTGTTTCACTTTTATTATACTTCTTTAAATCTTACATACCTTGTTTTTATATGCTATACTCTGTGATTAAGCTATGAATTCTATGACATATATATATATATATATATATATATATATATATATATATATACATGCTAGTTTTATACAGATTGGGCATAATTACTATTTAAATCAACTGATTTCCCTGTAATATTTGAGATAATGTTTACCATAACTTCCCTTTTCTGGGTTAAGCCACAACTCATCATTCTAACTTCAATCTGACTAGGTAGTAAGCATTAAGTGCTCACTCTTAAGCCTCGACATAGAGGAAGCAGGGCAAGCCGCTGTCTGCGAGTTTGAGGACAGCCTGGCCCATACCGCAAACTCCTATGCAGCCGGGGATATACAAGAATCTATAAAACATCAATATCATGGGCTACTATAATAACAAAGTTAAGCTAAAGATGATATAAAGACTACAAATTCTATAGTATATATGTCAAATATCTTTCTTTAAATCATAAGAAAGGCTGGATGTAGTGCTGTAACACCTTTATTCTTAGCACTTGGGAGACAGAGGCAGGTGGATCTCTTTGAGTTCCAGGCTAGCCAGTGATCTATGGTATCAGTAATTTCCAATGTACTACATTGTTACTAATTATTTCTTGCAAGTGTGCTGTTCCATATGTTCCTTAATATGATAATCTTATGTCAGAATAGAGCAGTACATACACTTCAAAGCCATATATAAGAAAAGAGCCTCTTACCACTTTGAGGATTGACCTGGCGAACGGCAGGAGCCTGCATAACAGCTCCTCGTAGGGGAGCCTGAGTGGGTGGTGCTGGGAGAGTTGTATAAACCACTTGGTGGTTTGCAGGAGCTCTTGGTACAGGGAGTCTTGTGGTCACCTGAGTTACTGGACGATGTGTTACATTCACGGTGGTTGGAGCTAAAGGAAGCAAACAAAAGATACCAAGAATGTAGCCAATTCTATGCTCTTGACCATGTCACCATCTGTGTTGTGGCTGGCTGATGAGGTCATTTTTGTCCCTCATGCAGGAGTCTCCCCAGCGCATCTCTCATCCCATGGACTACCTGAGTAGGGTCTTCCCTGACTTAACTGTCACCTTTGGTGGTTGTAGTCTCTGTTCACTGCACTCAAAGCACACAAGCATTTTCCAGAATCCTTCCTGGGTGGTGCAAATGTAGAAGCATGTAATAGCTTAGAACCTTAGAAGTAGGTCTTTGATGCACAACCTTGACAGTGTTCATTAAATGCACAGTTCTAACACCCAGGCACTGTACATGGTGCTCTAGCAGATGGTAACACTGTATATGATGAAGTTGGAAAAAGATGTTTTTGGGGGAGAAAATGGTATGAAATTACTCTCTTCCCCCTTCCACGTGCATTCCTTTCTAGGGGTATCAATGTCCACAGCAAAGCCATATTGGAAGTCACATTTTATAATCTTGACATAAAATTTCTAATTTGTTTTTACATTTTATTTATTATTTGTGTGCATGCGTGACTATCAGGCAACAATTAGGGTTATTAGATGGCTCTCTTCTTCCCCCCTGTGGGAGCTAAGGACTGCAGTCAAGCTGTCAGGCTTGGCAGCAGGTGGCTTTACCTTGATTCTTGTTTGCCTAACACTCCCCACCCCAGCACTGAGAATGGACTCATTTGCTTACATTTGTTCTCCTTGGTGCTACTCAGTACTTGGAATGTAGGTCATGTCTAACCTAACGGGAGTGCTGTGTTCTACTTCAAGCTGGCAAATGCAGAATTCTAGTAAGGCAATAACTCACTATTAGTAATGCTCACATATGCAATCCCAATAGTGAGTTTGAAGCCACCGTGACTACAAATGAGTTTAGGAACATTCTGGGCTAGAATGAGACCCTCACTTACAAGAAAAGTAAAAAAGTTGAAGATAAAAGAGATGGCTCTGCTGTCAAAGGTTAAGCTCACAACCGAAAATAAAGCAAAACAAAAGTAGAAGAAAATAATAATGTGTATCAAGAAACTAAAAATGGCAAAGTCAGTTCACTCGTCCCTTCTTTATTGAATTCTCTGTTGTTACCATGATAATACCTGGGCAGAGGTGAACTTGGCATTGACTGATGATGGCTTACTCTGATTCAGATCCACTATGCACACACAAACCCCAAAAGTGGCACCATGGCAAAACTTAACAAGTGTGCTTCTTGGTCATCACTAACTTTGATTCTTTCTGTGGCCTCCTTCCCTTGAACTTGAACCACAGCAAAAGCCACTATTGTGCTCGTCCCTGCAGTCCTGAGGTCACTGCAGCAGTGTGCACAGCACAGCCTGACTGGAGGAAGCATCTGCTGAAGGCCTGCTGGGTAATGGAAACTGTTTCAAGTTCCTCACATACAAGGCTGAACTGGCAGAAGCATAACCTCTCAGCTGTGACCTCATAAAGGAACCATAAAGGAAATAAGATAAAGACTCTTTAAGGCTTCTGAAATGCAGACACAGTCTGGCCTAATAAAGATGCGGTGATAATGCTCCAACGTTTTAGCAACAATCGGCTTTGGCTTTGTGTTCTCATAGATGACTCCTTTGCTTCACGGATGTGGTAGATGAAGTCACTGGCCAAAGAGGCCGTCTCTACCTACCCATCAGCACTTCCTCCTATACACTGACTTGTCATCTGATGCCAAGTACATTTAAAACACAGCTTCCAAGAAGGATCTTTACTGAGGCATTCCCGAAAATTTAGTGTCCAAAGCCTTTAAGTGCACATTCAACTATAGTTTATATCTTGCTTACTAATTTTCATACTCAGAATGGGAAGCAAGAACTCGTCAGCACCTGATGATAACTACCAATGTATCTCTTTGCATAATGACACTTCCTTTTAAACTATAAATTACCTAACTGTCACTTTAATTTTGGATAAGGTAGAGACACAGAACTGCTAAGTATTAAATGCAATGTAGCTATTTAGACAGAAAAATGGCATTTGAATATAAAGACCAAAATAAAACTTCCATGCAGAACACAGTCACATAGCACATGGTGTTGGCTAGAGACGGCAACAGGATAAACAGTAGTTTAAGCGACAGGACGTGCACATCTGAAAGGCAACCAATTCACCCAGGCACTACACCAAACTGCATGCACTCCCTGCACCAAGAACGATCTCAAAGATTAACAAATAACTTGGTGAGCCACTAGAAAATAATTTAGCCACCAATTCTTCTGGCATTGTAACTTTCATGGCGGAAATGTCATTTAGCTCACTCAGGAGGTGTGCTCTGTAAGTGATAATAACCTGACCTGCAAGAAGCCAGGATGTCTTCTGAACAGTTCAGATGACACAGGGTATGTAATGAGACTACCCAATCTTACCGTTTTTTTTTTTTTTAATGAAGCAGGTGAAATATTAGCATAGGCTTCCTGACTGTGCTAATTTGACCAGGTTTAGCCCCCAATAGATTCATGTTTGAATGTTTGGTCCATAGGGTGTATCACTAGTGGGAGGTATGGCCATGTTGAAGTAGGTGTGGCCTTGTTGGAGCAAGTGTGCTACTGTGGAGACAGGCTTTTAGGTGTCCTATATAAGCTCAAGCTACGCCTAGTACAAGAGTCTCCTGGCTGCCTTTGGATCAAGTGTAGAAGCCAGCCCCAATTAGATGTTTGCCTTTGTAAGAGTGGCCTTGGTCATGGTGCCTGATCACAGCAATAAAACCCTAGAACACTGATATTGTGGTAGGTTGGCTAAAACTAGCTTGAGCCTCAGACCCTGCCTCAGGAATAGATAGATTGCTTATCTAGCATGCTTAAGGCCCTTGGATCAATCTCCAACTTAAAAAACAAAATTTGACCAGTCCTGGAATGTCTTGTTTCTATTCAGAACAGTTATTATAACCAGCCTTTCTGGAGAGCTAAATTGGTTCTGTTCTTCAGAGTAGCTAATGACAATGACCCAGATACTGTCTCATCTCTAATTATTCTCTACCCGTGTTGCTCCTTAGGGCAGTAAGCAGAGCTAGGTCACATTACACATTCAAATCACAAACTTTCTCTTGAGTGTTATAAGAATTAATTATTCTTAATATTTGGCTGATTCTTCCCCCTGCTTTCATAGCCAGGGTTCTACAAATGGGTTACTGAAGTTCCTGCTTGGTGACTTGGCAAATTTACCTGTAGGCAGAACGTGGATAGTTGCCTGAGATGGTCCACTTGTGGGCACCCCTGATGGCTGAAGAGGTGGTGCTGGCAGAATGGGCTGCAATGGTCGAGACATGGGCTGAGACGTGCTCACAGTAGACGCAGAAGGAGGACTTATCTTCTTGTGGTCTGTTAATTAAAGTGTGAGACACATGAGTGACGGCAGAAGACACAAGGTGACCGACGCCTGACTTCCCTGACACTTACTCATCTGCTTGCTACCTACACGTCATATTGTCCTCTTCAGAAACAATATTTTTCTGTTCTCATTATGTGTATTTTTGCTGATTTGAAAACCCAGTCAGGAGCAATTTAAAGAATAGTGGTTCTTAACAGATTCCAGCTCACACTTTTATAGAAATACAGTCATATTCTTCAATCAACAATCTTTGGACTCAATATATAATATTAACTTCATTGTAAAAATACATGCATATATATTTATCAATGTACCAAAGACATTCTTTTTTTTAAATTATAGAAAGCAAGATTTCTTTTTTTTTATTAAACATTTATTTATTATTATATGCAAGTACATTGTAGGTGTCTTCAGACACACCAGAAGAGTGTCGGCTCTCATTATGGATGGTTGTGAGCCACCATGTGGGTGATGGGATTTGAACTCAGGATCTCTGGAAGAGGAGTCGGCACTCTTAACCGCTGAGCTATCTCTCCAGCCCCCTAAAGACATTCTTCTAGACAAATCGTAGAGTGCAGGTTTTAAATCTCAATTACGAAGAGTTGTTTAGATTTTTATATAAGTGTTTGCTTAAATCACCGCTATCTGTTTCTCAAAATAAAAAGGCTTCAAGTGTCAAAACATTAGAAAAAACCCTGACATGGAGCTCGCTGAAGAAGATAAGCCAACTACTTTCTCTAGGAGTGGACCCTTGTCCATTTGTGTCCTATTGAATAGCTCTGGAACCTTTAGTTTGTTGCAATAGGAGCACAATATTCTTTAGAATGGGAAAATTAATATGACTCAAATGTGGGTCAATGAAAGCATCCTGAAGAGGCTAGCACAGTGGCAGGTGGAATGCCTGGGACACGCATGGCCAGCTCTGCCCTCACAGAATCCTGTTTCAGTATTTAATTTTGTTCTCTAAGAATTCCTGAGAGCAAAACCAATCTACAAAAGCAAAATAAACAAAACTGAAAGTAAAATGATGATTTAAAAATCTTAAAATCACCACTATACCAGTCATGGTAGTCATCACACTATCAAGGTGAGCCTTGATGAAGGGTAAATGTCTCAACTGTGCCTCAGCTTATATAGTTCTTCTATACACTGCTTAGAATTAGCTATATTTACTCATTTTATTTCTCCCAAATCAACTGTCATATGCCCTAAAACATAACTTTGTAAGTTCACTTACTTCAAGATAAAAACAATTAGCATTAGATTAACACATTATCATCATCATGTTTTTACATGTCTGTGAGCAAAGACACTTTTGATCGGCAAAGAAATCTGAGAAATATCATACTCTGAATCATAACTGGGCATTTACACTATAAATTATCACAGTAAAGGCTAAATTAAGAGTACATTTAAAAAATTGATTTTTTTAAATTTAGCACTTTTGCAATTAGATTTGACCCAGGAACTTTTTTCATGAAACACTGCCTTAGTATCTATTCAACTTAGTTTCTGAATACTGCAACTAAGAAAATTATTAGAGACTTGATAAGAATGATTATAAAATTTTGATTTTTATTTATATAGCACTAAAGGAAAGCAATTCAAAGGATGAAAATTAAATGGACAGACACTAGAAGGGGAGTGAAAGGGACTGGAGAAGAAGAGGAGAAGAAAGAAGGGAGAGGTTAAGGGAGCAGGCAACCACCGAACTCATCCTGATTTCCGGGTCTCTCGTTGATGCTGATGCTTCCTAAGTCTGCTAACTCCCTCACGTACGTCTCGTCGTATGAGGACGAGGTCTCACTGGCAAGAGCTCCTGTGCCTCCCTCTACAGCCCGCTCACACTCACTCAGGAGCCAACTGATGCTTTTAATTCTAATGTCAAAGACTCTCATTCTAAAAAGGATACAGAGAGATGTCCAGAAGACCACAAGAATGAATAGAAATAAGTAGCTGTGTGTGTGTGTGTGTTGGGGTGGGAGGACTTGAGGAACCACTAGAAAATCCCAGAAGCCAAGAATGCAAGAAGCTCCCAGGACCCAGTGGGGATGACATTAGCCAAAATACCCAACAGCAGGGAAATAGAACCAGAAGAGACCACGTCTAGTAGATAGACATGGCCCCAATGGAGGGATAGGGCCACCCACCCATCTAAAAATTAACCTAGAATTGTCCCAGTCTAAAGGAAATGCAGTAAAAATGGAGTAGAGACTGAAGAAAAGGTCATCCAGAGAATGCCACCCCCCCTGGGATTTTTTCCATCTGCAGACACTAAATCCCTACTATATTACTGATGCCAAAATGTGCTTGCAGACAGGAGCCTGGAATGGCTGTCCTCTGAGAGGCTCTGCCAGCACCTGACCAAGACAGTTGCAGATACTCACCCTTGGCAACCACTGGACTGAGCCCAAGAACCCCATGGAAGAGTTGGTGAAGGGCTGAAGGACTGCCACCCCATAGAAAAAATAACAGTATTAACCAGACCCCCCAGAGCTCCCAGGGACTAAACCATCAATCAAAGAGTATACATGGGCCAGCTCATGACTCCTGACACATATGTAGCAGAGGACTGCTTCAGCTGGCATTAGTGGGAGGGGAGACGCTTGGTCCTATGGAGTTTCAATGCACCAGAGAAAGCGACTGCTACGGGAGGGAGGCAGGAGTGGGTGGGTAGGTGGGTGGGGGAAGCACCCTCTTAGAGGCAAAGGGGAGGGACTTGGGGTGAGGGGTTCATGGAGGGGAGACCAGGAAGGGGGATAACAGTTGAAATATAAATAAATAAAATGATTAATAAAGGGGGGGGGTGTAGATACATCAATGTTACCACCAGAAAGTTTCATCAAATACTAGGAGGGGAAATAGTCATGAAACATGTCTTGAAAGAATCACTGTCCGGGTACCTTGTGTCGTTCCAGTCTCTTCATCGTCCATCGTGAGATCAATGACACCACTTGAGTCACTGCTAGAAGCTTTTCCACTCTGAAAAATAAAACTTGTTTGATTCTGCAGAAGCAATGAAGTTGCAGCTACTAAGGAAATGTTTGGTAACAGTAAGGGCACAGGAGCGAATGGCCTCGTTCAAGCTAAGCCCCACACCCCTTTATCTCAACAGAGTGGCAGGTCACCTCAGCACCCTGCTGAGCACACCGCTGAGTACACTGCTGAACACACTGGAGTTAACCCTCCGGGGGCCAGCAGATGTCTCTCTCAGTGAGTAAAAGGTACTTGCTGCAAGCCCAGCCAGGCTGGACTCTCCCCCAGGCTGTCCTCTGATGTACGTGTGCATGCTGAGGCACGTGAGCACACATGCGTGCAAGTACCCACACAAAATAGACAAACTATAGTGACTCTACAAGAAACATCATTTTCAAGTATTTTCCACTGAAATTGTATTAGTTTTAGAAATAAAGCTATCTGTTACACAGAACAACCAAAGTGCCTAGATTCTCTTAAGTGCTACGGGATTGAATACAAACATCCACTCTCTGACGACGAAAAGCTGGGCAATCTTATTCTTAAACTCTCAGTTATATGACTTAGTGGGGTGGCATTTTTAGTCATTAGGTGATGTCCAATTTGACCAAACTCATTAGTAAGACAATTAGAATTAAGACAAAAACAAAACCAGGAGTAGCAGATGGCTGAATGGCACTGGCTGCAGAGCCAGCATCTGTTGCTGGATTCCAACTCATAAGCTATGCGAATCAATCTCTATAGTGCATACAGGTAAGTCATTACAAAGATATACAAAATGTATACACAAATGTTAATAGAACATGTGGAATATGACAATGCTTAATAAATGGTAACCATAATCTGTTTTGACATACCATTCTGAGATTGAATCTAAACAATTGACAACCTCATCTGTAAAGGTCAAGTCATTTTGTGAAACTACAGAAAGAGGTTGCACCAGGAATACAGCTCCACAGGAGAAGAGGACGTGCTACAGAGCTGGACTGGCTGAGACTGGTCCAGGACCCACCCAATGCAGAAGTGATGCAGAACTGTCCTCTGAGCACACAGGGTTGGTTCTGTGGCACTTACACACAAATAGGTAAGTGTAATAGCGATAATGATAATAATAAATAATTAAGAAAGAATCCCCAGACTTTAGAAAATCCAGATAATGATTCTAAATCTTGTAAAACTCTTCTACAATAATTTCATAGAAAATTACAGATTTACAAACAACACAAATTAGTTTAATTCAAAATTAAGTTTCTAGTCCACAAGGAATGCAAAGTTATTTACTTATTATATTATTTGCAAGGTCCAGTTTTCAAAATGCTACTAAATTTTGAAACAATGGATCACAGATATTACTTAACATGGAAAGAAAAAAACTATAAAGTAGAATTTAACTTTGGACAAAAAAAAAAAAAAAAAAAAATCAGCACACCTTTAGTCCCAGCACTCAGGAAGCAGAGGCAGGTATGGGTGGACAGTGCTGCTTCCAGGACACATGGGTTATTAAGTAAGTCTCGATGTTATGCATGGACACTGTCGTGGAGGCCACCAGAACAACACAGACTCCTACCATTGCTCTTAGCCTCCCCTAACTGCACAGGAAGGCTGTACTGCTGAAGATACCACACACTCCGGTTGAAAGACATGGAGAAATCAATCTGGAGCTGACTGGAAACTTCCTCACTATTGTCGTTCAGGGCTGGCAGGCACTATGCAGGCCACTGGGAGAGGAAAGATATCAATGGTCTTACCCAGTACTGTTCCCTGCACGCCACGATTCTGATCTGCCAGCTAAGTCATGTGACATTCCATCTGGTACAAGGGTAGCATGTCATGGTGACATTAGTGCCAGGGTATAAACAGCTACTTTCCAACTGGATTGCAGGTCTGCTCCACAGAAGGGAATGTGTCTGGTATTGTACACCTGGCCAAAGCTCATGGGCTGAGGAAGTCAGAGGCCCTGGGGTTGGGAGATCTATTATTGTTGTTTGCTAAACTGTCATGTTGTCAAACTGTCTTCTAAATATTTGTTTCCAGCCATAGATTTGTACTGCTCTTGACTTTAGTCAGGGAAGCGTCTCTTTGCAATGAGCAGCTGTCAATACAAAAGTGGTCAGGGACTGAGAGAGACTTGTGTAAGCTCAGCCATGAATGGGACAATCTGTAAGCAACCCACCCTCCCACCATCACCATCCAAGGCACAGAGTACATGGTGGAAGAAGAGCTAGAAACAAAGTAAGAGCCAAGGGATGGGGAGGAGCCTGTGACATGACACAGAAGCTGTAGTAATGAACTTGAACTATCAGCCTGGACTATCTGCACAACAACTTCATGAGAGCAAACCAGTTAAATTCCAGCAGGGCTAAGGAAAGGGTTTATGAGGCCTCTGTAGCTAAGGCATTAGTAACAGTTGATTGCTGCTGCAGGAGGTTGGGGCCACTGGTACACCCCACGCCTGTGCGCATATGGGCAGCAATAACGATTCTGAATATTAAGAGCAGGTGAAGTTCGGAAGAGATGTGTTTGGGAGCATTCAGGGGAAGAGGAAGGGCATGTGATCAAAATACACTGTATACATATGCAAGATTCTTAAAGAATAAATATCAAATATTACGTTAAAAGTCATTTGGCTGGGCACAAGGCAGTTAGAGGATGCAGATGATCTCAGAGAAAATGTTTGACCAAAAGAATTTTTCCACCCAAGGAATGGACAATGAAACAAAAAAGAGGAGGAGGGGGGGAAGAGGGGGAGGAGGAGTAAGAGGACGGGGAGGAAGAGAGGGAAGAGAAGGAGAAGGAAGAGGAGGAAGAGGGTAGAGCTGGATATAAGTGGAGTTCAACAAACACCTGACTGAGGGACGGTGGACAGTGTAGTGGCTCATCAGACAAAGGCTCTGCCACCAAGCCTGAGCTCAAGCCCCAGAGACCTGACATGTAGGTGTCCTCTAATCTCAGCATGTGCACTACTACACTCCTAACAAATAAATGTAATACAACATGTTAAGTGAGGTAGGGGTAGTTGAGTACATGAAGAAATAACAACCTTCGTCCAAAACACTGGTGAAAACATCTACAATTCTGAAAGAACACTAAGAAGGCACTTCTGTAGAGCAGCAGAGAATCACTGCTACACTCAGCAGGATGTGCACAGGCTGCCAAAGGTACCCAAACCCTCGCAACTCAAAATTCCACCTTCAATAAAGCCTTCCCTCCGTAAAGAAGAAAGATCAACACAAGACTCTTTTTTTTTTTTTTTTTTTTTTTTTTGGTTTTTTGAGACAGGGTTTCTCTATCTAGCCCTGGCTGTCCTGGAACTCACTCTGGCCTCGAACTCAGAAATCCGCCTGCCTCTGCCTCTGCCTCTGCCTCCCGAGTGCTGGGATTAAAGGCGCCCGCCACCACCGTCCGGCAAGCAGAAGACTCTTGTTCAGTGAGTTTGAGACTAGCCTGGGCTACAAAAGATCATGTCTCAAAAAAGAACAATAAACCCTGTAATTGATGATGGAAAGAAAACCGTACCATGGTGCTGTGGCTTACCTGTGATGTGCTGTCGGCTGCTTTCTTATTAACAGAAGAATCTACACTCTTGTTTGTCTGGTTTTCTGCAACTTAAACAAAAAACAAAAAATGTAACACAAGCATAATATGTAAGAGGCCAGGCTGCTTTACACACGTAATTTATGTATTCTTCTCCAGTGGTTTTCTGTCAGCGTGTTACCGATGTGCACATGGTTTCTCTTACAGATTACTGTTTTAGAGGCTAATTCACATTATAAATTTTTCTTTCTCTTTAAAAAAGCTATTTATTGTATGTATGAGTACACTATAGCTGTCTTCAGACACACCAGAAGAGGGCATCAGATCCCATTACAGATGGTTGTGAGCCACCATGTGGCTGCTGGGAATTGAACTCAGGACCTCTGGAAAAGCAGTCAGTGAGTGATCTTAACTGCTGAGCCATCTTTCCAGTCCTCACAATATAAAATTTCAAGCTTCATATAACTCATTACAGACCAACTTAAACTATCCTAAGGAATATCTGAGAAATATAATTTGACATTTGTACAACAATGAGAATGTTCAATATGAGTAAATGGTAAAGCAAAACGCCATTCTTTCATATCATGTCTGAGGAAAATTTTATATAAAAAATGTTCGCAATAGATTCAGTGCAGAAAGTCATAGCAAGGATGAGAAAACATACATCTACTAGTTCACTCTCTTTGTGTGCTGTGCAGATACACATGCTTGTTCATAGCTATGTATGGAGGCAGGAGTGACATCATGTGCCCTCTCAATCACCTTCCACCTTATTTTGGGAGGCTGTCTTTCACTGAACCTGGAGACCACTGCTTCTGCAAGACTGGTCGGCCAGTGCCATGAATCCACCTGTGTGAGGCCTCCACTGGGCTTAGATTCCTGCTACCAAGCCTGACCTTTATCTAAGTGTTGGGACTTTGAATTGACGTCATCTACCTACGCAGATACTTTCCTATATTTGTTTTCATTTGGTGTCAGGCTTCCATGGGAAGATTGTATAGACCTGAAAACTACTTCCAGAACAGTAGGAAGAGCAAGTTTGTGCATATGAATTTCTAATGGGCAGATGAGGAACTTAAGAGTCTAGAATATATCTTTTACATCCATTGAAGTAAATTTGCTTTCACTCTGAGAATAATTAACTGCATTATCAGGAGTGTTCTCATATTAAAAACATCTATCCTCCTTCTGGAAATAAACAATTTCTTGGTCAAATATGGTATCCCTGTTATTTTCAAACTCTCAGATAATATGAAGAGTAGACCATAAATACCTAAAAACCGAGGGCTGGAGAGATGGCTCAGACGTTAAGAGCACTGACTGCTCTTCCAAAGGTCCTGAGTTCAAATCCCAACAACCACATGGTGGCTCACAACCATCTATAATGAGATCTGATGCCCTTTTCTGGTGTGTCTGAAGACAGCTACAGTGTTCTTAAATATAATAAATAAATCTTTGGGCTGGAGCAAGCAGGGACTGAGTGAGTGGGGCTGACCTGAGTGAGCAGAGCAGGAGAGGGAAGAAAAAGGGTCTGAAGACAGCTACAGTGTACTTACATATAAATAAAAAACTGATAAAGCTGTCTATATCACACATATAATTCTACATTTAAATGATCGACTAAGATAAAGGGCCAGGGCAGGAACTAAACACCAAGACTTCGTGATGTTTTATCTAACCTTGCTTCAATTTTATTTTTGAAGAAGTAATATATTAATATAAACTTAATTTTCATAAAAAAATTAAAATTGGCCAGGCGTGGTGGTGCACACCTTTAATCCCAGCACTTGGGAGGCAGAGGTAGGCGGATCTCTGAGTTTGAGGCCAGCCTGGTCTACAGAGTGAGTTCCAGGACAGCCAGGGCTACACAGAGAAACCCTGTCTCAAGAGGGAAAAAAAAAATTAAAATTGGCAGGGTACATTGGTGCATTCCTATAATCCCAGCACTTGAGGGTAGAAACAGGCAGAGTTCTGTGGACAGAGGCCTATCTGATCTACATAGCAAGTTCTAGGCCTGCCAGAAAAGGCTCTGTCTCAAAAAATGAGAAAAATATTTTTTTTTCCTGAAACACTTTTACCATAAAACTAATTCTAGGTTACTTGTCTTAGATGTGAAAGAATTAATATACACAGGCAATAATACCATTAATATTTTTGTTTTTTTACTTACATACTAAATGTATATGTGTTCATGCTATTTTGTAATCCAGAATGATTCTATTCTTGGCACAACTGTCTCAGATTAAGTTAATTATTCACAAAAGTGTTACAACATCCCTTTGTCTAGATTTTCAATACCCCGTCCTTTACTACGGGCTAAACATTGCCTCGTGTTTTAATACAGCATCTGTCTGTGCCTTCTTCCCTTTCTTTTATTCACCTGAGTACTCCTCAAAGTAGGAAGTTGAAAACCATCGATCTAGTAACAAAATTAACAAAGATGAGAAATCAAATTATAGCTTACTATCTTTCTATAAAGTAGGCCAGACATTTATTCTGTTACCTGCTTGATGGATTATGTTATTTAACTTAGTTTAGTCATTTGAACCAGTATTTCATTTACTCTTTTGAGTAAATGATTTACATTTACTTTTACTTATAAGTGTATGCTCATGTCTGGAATGTCTGCATGGATACCACAGGTGTGCAGATGTCTCTGAAGGCCATAAGAGGGAATCAATCTTTTGGAGTTCAAGTTACAGGCAGTTGTGAGTTTTGCAATATGAGCCTTGAACAGAGATCCTCTGCAAGAGCAGCAAGTGCTCGTAAGTGCTGAGCCCCCTTTGCACTGCCGTTCAAGTCGCCAAGGTACTTTATAGTAGAAACTGGTAGTATTCTCTTAGTAGGTCTGGATAACTGGCTGAGTAGAAACAGAACGCAGAAAGCCTGCAGAAACTCAAAGGAAATTGTGGTTGAAGGAGTAACTGCTTGGTGTTAAGTAAGCTCTAGTTTTCCCATACTTCTGGAAATCAGAGATGTTTAGTGAATGTTATACAACTACGTTAATGTTGGGTTTTTAAAAATCAGACTAGCATTCAATATTTTAGAGGTCCAAATCAGGAAATGGAGAGATGGCTCGGTGGATAAGAGCACATACTGTGCTTTCTGTGGACCCAGAGGGCTAGCCTCAACACCCCACACGAGCAGCTCACAACTGACTGTAACTGCAGCTCTAGCTACACCAGACTCACAACCCTCTGTCCTCATCATATCAGACAGATGACACCCTCTGTCCTCCTCTCACACAGACATGCACATCAATCAATCAATCAATCAATCAATCAATAAATCCAATCTTTAAATTTAGCATTTCTCCTATATTAATCTTTTTTGAAAAACTTGATCCATTTCTGTACGGAGATGTCTTGTTTGCATTATTTGCATGAGCACCACGTGCATGCATGGTACCCAAGAAAGCCAGAGGAAGGCATCAGATCACCTGGGATAAGAGGAATGATGTGAACAACTTCCTGGGTGTTAGGAATCAAACCTGGGTCCTCTGGAGGAGCAGCCAGTTTGGAGAGCTGTCTCTCCAACCCTTGCTGTCTCATCTTAAATTAACAAATGATCAAGTACACCAGTGTTTCCCCTGTGCATCTCTTTACGGTGCCACCTTATCTAATGCTCCACTCCTGCGTGCACCATTGCTGGCATCCACAACTTCATTCTATTCCTATCTAACCACTTTCCACACTGCAATCAATATTCACGGATGCCACACTCCTCCAGACCCGCCCCCCTTTAAAAAAATAGTGTAATGAGGTATTTCTCCTGTTTCCTGTCCACTAACTCAGACCTCTCAATGACTATTCTCAAAAAAACAGCATACTATAATATTTATTATATTTATAGCTACTTATTTAATGGCAAGGCTGCATATTTAATCTGTAGGGTTAGTGGAAAAGAGGATAGCTTATGTGTTTCTATGTGACTGTAGGACTTGAGAAAATTACAAACACCAATTATTTCTTGAATGAATAAAGTATACAATTTGAGGCTAAAGAGTCTCTACTTCATTATAAACAAGTACCATTTACTTAAAATCCAGTAAGAATTTAATAAACTATTGTAAATATGTACAAACATAATCTAGTTATGGCACATATTTTTTATTAAATATAAAGACATGATAGGTTTTGACTATATGATTATAATTATTTATAACAATAAGGGTATATAATTTAGCTTCAATTTTTATATTCTGCAAAGCTTTTCCATTTGATTCCACTTAAATTCCGGGTAGTCTAAAAGGATAAATGATCCTTTTGCTATCATTATGGCATTGCTGAAATTAGGCATGGACGTGGTTCTTACGTAAGTGCTTACTAATGAATACTGTGCAAACACCATATGTGTCTCTCACATTTATTACTAATAGCGAGAAATTAGTTTTTCATTCCAAATCAAATGCAATCCCATATGAAGGCAACTTCAATAGTTATATATAGTTATGTATAAATATACCAAATAAATAAAATACATACATTTTAAGGATAAATGTATTATCTCAAAAAGAGAATGTTATACTAATCAATGATTATGGGAGGAATTAATCTTACAAAACACTGAATAGCAAAGCAAATCTGAAACAGACTGATGACTACTAAAACAGCTCGTCAACTAGATAATTCTACAGTATAGCATTATCAAATGTTTACAAATTGTTTAAAAGAACATGTTGATGAAATGATAATCTGAAATGTGCATATTTAAGGGGCAAGTACTCACACAGTAAACAAATACTCTTTCAAGCTTTCTTTACTGGCTATGGTCTTATAGTAAACTTCTATATTTATTTAAATTCAATGTAAATGAATTAAATGAATTAAAAACAATGCCAACTTTGTTTCAAACTTTCAGTGATCCTGTGCAAAATCACATAAAATAAAGTCAATTATAAATCATCTGACATTAAAAATACTGAAAGTTTTGTTAAAAGAAATCAGGGGAAAATGAAGCTTAGCCGGCTTGTGCTCTGACTTGGTCTTAGAAAAGCATGCATTAGCAGTGTTTTTGTGGCCAAGTGAGGTGGCACTCGCCTCTCTCCTAGCATGGCAAAGGCAGGTGGAGCTCTCTGAGGCCAGCCAGGACAGAGGAGTGCAATTTGAAATAGTAGTTGCAGCCAAATTCACCTTATATTTTTAAGTAAAATACAACAATAAGATAACATGTTTTACAGACTATGACAGAGAAAATAACACAGAGTCAAGATGCACAGGTGTCAGTGTTCTTGTTACTGTTTTGGTTTTGAGACAGGGTTTGTCTGCATTGCTCTGGCTGTCCTAGAACTTGCTCTGTAGACCAGGCCAGCTGTGAACTCAAGAGATCCACCTGCCTCTGGCCCAAGTGCTGGAATTAAAGCCGTGCACTGCAACCACAGCCTGGCAATATATTGTTTTGGATATTCTCTTATAATAAACCTCTAAAATTAGATGGTTAAAATGTATTTACTCAATTGTCCTGATCCACCTATCATAAAAGCAAATACAAATTATATACAATGCTCACTACAAAGATTGCACAAAAACTCATGAAAATAAATTACTAAAATAGCAAACAGAAATTCTGTTCTCAAGAACTTCTCTTATACAGAAGGGGAGAGGAAAGGGGGTGGTGGACAGGGGAAGGAGAAAGTCAGGGCAGAGGGGAGACAGGTACAGGAGCATGGAGACAGTAAGTCAGGAAGAATTCTGCAGCTTAGGGCACAGTAAGGTAACTATTTGCCAACATCATCTATGATATAAAGAAAAACCAGCAGTAAAGTACCAACACACAAAAATGATTGTTTGAAGCACATAAAGAGTTCAATGCTCTGAATTGATTATTAAATGTTGTATACATGGATCAAGTAATTGTCAAAGATCCCATAAAGTTGTACAAATATGCCTCCATAGAAAGCACAGTGAAATAAACCCCTCTCACACTCCACTTCAGTAGTATCATTAGGTATTTGGAAAATTATTAAAAATAATCAAGCAAATTGCTTACCCCATTTTCCCAATGATGTTAGGAAGAGTTTAATGAGTAATAGACCATTAAAGTATTTTTGTTTGTTACAAAGGAAACCAACTTACCAATTCTTGAGGTGGCAGAGCTATTTTGTTCTGCAGAAGATGAAGTGCTAAAAGTGGATATTGGGATTTTCATCTGTATTGGGCCTCGATTGCTTGAAGAGCTATAAAGTCCTGATGGGCCTACTGTGGGTAGAGAAGTCCTTGTGGCCTGCACAATAGAATGTGCAGTTGGAACGCCCTGTACAGCAAGTGTTGTTCCCAAAGGTGCAGCAGTGGCTGAAGAGTTCCTCTGAATACTAGAACTGGGCACTGACGGAATGTTTGGTTTAGTGGGGTTTGGCAAGGGTGGCAAGGATACTGGATTTTTGGTAAGACCACTCACTGTAGGTTGGCTTTGCACAGATATGAATTCCACATTGCCAGATGGTTGATTGGTCACTAAAGTCCCTGGATGGCTTTGCAGGAGCTGAGGCTGAGAGGTTACCGCGACGGGTACATGCAGAATCACTGGCAAGGGCTGCAGAGAGATTGTAGGCTGAGGGTTCCCACTAGGCACCTGAGTAGTGGCAACTACGGTGGCTGTGCTGGGCGCAGGAAGAAGAGGTGCTGCCGGCAGAGAGCCTGAGGTTGCTGAGGTCTGCAGTTTAGGCTGACTACTGACAACTGCTGTAGAAGTGACATGACTGGCTGAAGACACTACAGAGAAAAACACAAGTCAGTCTAGACAACTACCTTAGCTGACAAGCAAACAGTAACACATGGACACAGAAAAGCCACAACAACAACAACAACAGTCTGAAACTCTGAAATGTTTAGAAGTACTTTTTTTTGTTTGGGTTTTATAAGACAGGGTTTCTTTATGTAGCCCTGTTTGTTGTCTTGAAACTCACTCTGTAGACCAGGCTGACCTCAAAGGCTGACCTGCCTCTGCGTCTTGAGTGTGAAGAAGCAAGGCGTCCACAACCGCCAGCCAGCTTAGATATTTGTATATATTTGGTGTTTTATAAAATGTCACATGATAATACGGAAGACTGTTCTCTCAATATCAAAACAGCTTTTGAAATTACCACATTCACTTCAGAGGAACTGGAAAAATAAAAAATACTAAAAACTAAGTACAAATATACTAATATTTTTAAAGCCTCATTTTCAACATTATAAATGCTTTAAAACATCAACAATATCTAACTTAGGAAATCTAGAAAGAGTTGGCCATTTGAACCATAGGAAACCTGACAGTTTTACCGAGTTCCTTGGGAAAGAACTAGCTAGGAGAGAATCCCTTCAAGAGGAGTCTATAACCCTTGCTTGGTGTGGAGAAAGCACAGCAGGAATGAGTTGAGAAATGGAGCAGATACCTAAGAGGGACAAGAACACATGCTGACTGCCAAGGCTTAGTCTCACTCAACAGGCTTAAATTATAACTTAATTTACTGCTCAGATATCTAGTCATCCCAAAACAACCAGTACCCCAGATGATTTTCAGTGAATGCAGAGGGACACCCGTGCTTTCCTGAGAATCCCTGTAGCACGGAGTTAGCAATGTCAAAGCTATTTTCATAATACTACCGAGACATCTGACGTTTGCAGCACTATGTGGACAGAAGTAATGCTTGTTAGCCCAGTTCAGCAGGTCCGTATCTGAGGCCATCCTGTACTCTGTCCCAATGACGCACAAAGCAGGCAGCAGAGAACTCCACACACACCAGATCTCTCCCTATGCAGCCACCTAACCCTTAACAACATGGATATGTTTTGAAAACTGTGTCACTATATAATTCTGATGCGGTATGATCACAAGGCTGTACAGATCTAATTAGATAGTCAACCATTCCATGGGTCATGGGACAGTAAATATGAAATATATGTACCTAGTATAAGTATAAAATAGCATATCAGCTTACATTAAACTAGCGATAAGTGTGACAGAGCAGTAGCACAGTTGCAGGTAGGTATCCTACAGCATTCTATTTGCTACAGTCTGTATAGCTCCTGGGGCTACAGGTCTACTCCCATGACCATAATACACATGAGTAACATGCTGAGCTACAACAGTAAGAGAGCGAAGGTCGCCACAGCAGCTGATAAAGAACTTGTTGGTTCCATTATGCTCTCACCAGATAACTGCTTCATGTGCATTCAGAACTCTCTGAAATGCCATTATGGGGCACAGGATTAGTTAAAAAAAAAAAGGTACCTAATAATAAAATAGAGTAATTATTACAATATGATAAAAGATATGAATTATTTATGGAGTGTTCCATGTAATATTTGTAGTCCATAGAAAATAAACTGTGGATAAGGGGCCACTACAAATCCAAGGTGGTTTCAAAGCACCAAATGTTCTTGTCACACTCAACTCTTAACTAGCAAATGCTTATAACAATATTTAACAAAAAGTAAATTTCACTTTTAAATAACCATA
This sequence comes from Mus minutoides, assembly GCA_902729485.2. NCBI lineage: Eukaryota > Metazoa > Chordata > Mammalia > Rodentia > Muridae > Mus > Mus minutoides. Next base: position 675,885 of record LR749711.1, read on the forward strand.
AAGAAGTAATAAAAACTACCATTTTGATTATGCCCCATCTTCTAGTAAAGGCACTGACTGGCTTTGAATCTATGATCTGCATGCCATAACCTGCTAAGGTCTGGGATTACAGGCCTGCACTCCCATGCCTAGCAGGGCCTATTTTCTTCAAAAAGTAACATATAAAAACAACGAGAAAAGCATATTAATATGATTTCTGGCTCTGTTCTGCATTAACCTCACAGAAACTACCAAAGGGGAGGACCAACTATCTAAAAGGGCCAGCCTGTTTCCATCTGCCTGTATGAGACTGCATTTCTTTCAAGTACAAAGTCAGCAGATTGAAGAGATTGAAAAGAGATATAGACATAAGAATCCAGCCAGCTTGCCAAGCAGTGGTGGTACACACCTATAATCCCAGCACGTGGGAGGCAGAGACAGGAACATCTCTAAGTTTGGGCCCAGCCTGGTCTTTAGAGCAAGTGCCAGGCCAATACAGAAAAACCCTCTTCAAAAACAAATACAAACAAACAAACAAACAAACAAACAAGCTGGCCATCTTTTAGCTGTAAAACATCAAATATGATTTTCAAGAAATATGTAAAAGGTAACACCTCCTTGTTTTCACTGATAATGACGTATGTCCACGTATGCTCACGTGTGCATGCACATGTGGAGAGCAGAGCAGATCAGGTATCATTCCTCTGGTGTCACTGACTTTTTTCTTTCAATATTTTTTCTTTAGTTACTGGCAGCTTCACACACAGTCTTCAGTATCTTAGTCACAGTAACACACACACACACACACACACACACACACACACACACACACACACCCATCTGCCCCTTGTATTTCTTCTGTGTTGAGCCAGGCTCTCCCAACAAACTGGGAGTCACCATGTACAGAGCTTGCTGCCCTCTCTAGCACCAGCCCTGTGTGTACCACACCACAGCAGGCTGCTTTTACTTATCTAGAAATGGAGCTCAGGTCTCTACTCTTTCACTAATCATTTTTAAATTAACTCTGTTTTCTATATTTTTAAAAAAAAGTTCCTTGCGTGCATATTACAAGCTTATTATAATTTATTTCGGTATGTTTTTCATTTCTTAGACAAGGCGTCACTATGGGGAAGCTGTCCTATAACTCACTATATGGACAAGGCTGGCCTTGAACTCACAGAAAACGGCCTGCCTCTAGGTTTATTATGAATTTTAAGTGAACAAAAAGTTCTTAAAATTTTTATTTTAACCTAATTGGTAATACCAATAAGTTTACTTTAAAAACCTCTCTGCACTTTAGTAACCGCACAGGATTGTGCAGGTCTAAATCTGAGACGTCTGAGAAGTACCACACTAAGGATCTGAGCATCTGCATATGCACACATACTTAGTTATAGCCCTAAATTGTTTTTTGAAATATACTTGTTTTTATACCAAAGTGCCCGTTTTCTAACCCATTTCTAACTACAAAAGAATATAAGAGAACCAAAGATGTTAGCGTTTCTTGGGAAAACTGTATCCTGGTATTAAAAATAACAACAACAACAACAACAACAACAGCAACAGCAACAACACCATTACCTGTATTCACAGAAGTTTGGAAGGATGGTGGACCCTCGCTAACATTTCTTTTGGACTCCAGCAGTTGTCGCACTGTGCCTGCATTTCTATGAAAAAGATAAATGGACAGTCAATGGCTATGCCATCCTAGGAAAGACCCACCAAAGGACAGGAAGACCAGTGGCCCACGGTGGGAAAAGAGTGATGGCATTTGTGGTTTGTGTCCTATACCTTAAGACAAAGTTGGTACACAGACCACTCCATGTCAGATAACATTGCACAAGAGTTCTAGTCTATATACGAACATCATTAGTATGTTACCTAAAGACTAAATATAGGCACAGGCATACTCTTATCACTGATTAAGCAATTCTCAATTGCTAGAAACTACTAATGACCTAGAAATACATAGAGTTTGGGGGAGGGGGAGCCCTATATATTTAATAATTAACAATGCAAAACTAAAGAAAAAAGATTCAGACACCGCTCCACCCACCTTTAGCAGACCTTCAAATCCTAAACCATACAGGGAAGCTGTCCTTCCTCCATCCATCTTCCCTGCTCTCTAAGTCCACGGGGCAGGCCAAGCTGCTCTGAGCAGCCTGCTACTCCAGCAGGAGCTCCAGTCTCCCAAACACATCTCTACTCTCCTTCATCGGATCTGAGGCTCCTGAACCATACACATCTGTAGAGCCGGAACCATACAGCCCAAAGATACCCAGAGGCCTGCCCCACTAGGACCATTGAGGTTTGTCCCCCTCCCAATACCTACGACCACAGGAAAATCCAGGGACCAAATCCAGCCAGATGGCTAGAGGCCATTGAAAGAAGACAATCAACAAAAGTCAGAGAAATATGACACCTTCCGAGTACAGCTACCATGCGCAGCAAACCCTAGATATCCTAACACAACCAAAGCACAAGAAAATGACCTTAAATCTATGATTTAAATAGTCATGGTATAAATGATAGAGGCCTTTAAAGAGGAAATGAATGAATCCCTTAAGAAAATACAGGAAAATACAAACAATACAGGTTTTTAAAGAGGAAACAAATTCTTTAAAAATACACAGGAAAATACAATTTAAAAGGTGGAAGAAATAAATAAAACTCTGCAAGCCATGAAAGTGGAACTAGAAGCACACTAGGGGGATCCTGGAGGTGGAGAACGCAGGGACGAGACTAGGAACAACAGGTGCAGCATGACCAACAGAATGCAGGAGGAGAGAATCCGAGGCGTACAAGATACCATAGAAGAAATTGAAACATCAGTGAAATAAAATGTTAAATCTAAAAAATTCCTGACACAAAACATCCAGAAAACGTGAGCACCATGAAAAGACCCAAGCTAAGAAGGTGAAAAGGTGCAACTCCAAGGTCCAGGAAATATCCTTAACAAAATGCTAGAAAAAGCAATTCACAACCTAAACAAAGAGATTCCTAGAAACATACAAGCAGCTTATATAACACCAATTAGACTGTGCGCGCACGGGGTTGGGGGGGGGGGCGGGGAGGGCCGCCCTGCCACATAATAATCAAAACACAAAAATCAACTGAACAAAGAGAGAATATTAAAAGCTGCAGGGGAAAAAGGCCAGGTAACATACAAAGGCAGACATCAGAATTACACCCGTCTTCTCAACAGAAACTCTAAAAGTTAGAAGGGCCTGGACAGATATCTTGCAACCTCTTAAAAAAAAAAATGTCAACCTAGACTATTATCCCCAGCAAAACTCTCAATTACCATAGATAGAGAAAACAAGATATTTCTAAACAAATCTAAATTCGAACAATATCTATCGAGAAATCAAGCCCTAAAGAAAATACTAAAAGGAAAATTACAACCCAAGGAGAACAATTAATTACATCCAAGAAAAACACAGGAAATAAGTAAATCCACACCAGCAAAACCAAGGGAATCACATATGAATACACACATATTACCACCACCACCACCAAATAACAGGAAAGAACAATCACCTGTCATTAATATCACTCAACAGAATGGACTCAGTTCCTCAATAAAAAGACACTGTCTGGCAGAAAGGATGTGAAAACAGGATCCATCATCCTGCTGTACACAAGAAACACACCTCAGCCATAAAGATAGACATTACCTCAGACTAAAGGGCTGAAAATTTTTTTTCCAGGCAAATGGACCCAAGAAGCAAACTGCAGTAGCCTTTCTAATATCCAATAAAATAGGCTTTCAACTAAAATTAATCAAAAAAAAACACAGGGAAGGTCACTTTATACTCACCAAAGGAAAAAAATTCTATGCACCCACATTTGTAAAAGAAACATTGTTAGAGTTTGAATTATACATTGACCCACACACATTAATATTGGGAGACTTCAACACCCAACTCGCACCAACTGACAGATCATTCAGACAAAACCAGAAATAATGGAACTAACAAACATTATGAATCAAATGGATCTAACAGACATCTATAGAATATTTTACCCAAACACAAAAGAATATACCTCTTTTCAACACCTCATGGATCCATCTCCAAAACTGACCATATATCGGTCATGTTGAGCAGCCTCAACAGACACAAGAGAACTGAAGCAGCATCTTGTATCATATCAGACCACCAAGGGTTAAAGCAGATCATCAACCCGGGAAAGCCTCCACAGCACGGAAACTGAACAAATCTCTACTCAATGATCAGTGGATCAGGGAAGGAAAGAAGGGAGGGAGAGAGGGAGGGAGGGAGGGAGGGAGGGAGAAATTGAATATTTTCTAGAATTCAATAAAAATGAAGGCACAACATTCCCAGATCCCATACTCTGGGGGGGGGGGGGGGAGAAAAAGAAGAAGCAAGCAAACCAAATAGGGGTAGAAGGCAGGAAATAAAGTCGGGGCTGAAACCAATCAATTACCAACAAAGAAAATAATACAAAGAACCAATAAAACCAAAAGCTGGTTCTTTGAGAAAAATCAACAAGATAGACAAGGACTTAGCCAAACTAATCAAGATAGACAATATACAAATAAACAAAATCAGAAATGAAAACGGAGACATAACAACAGACACTGAGGAAATTGAAAGAATCATTAGGTTTTACTTCAAAAGCCAGTACTCCACAAAATCAGAAAATCTTAATGAAATGGACAATTCTCTAGACAGATACCAGGTACCAAAATCAAGATCAGGTAAACTATTTAAACAGCCCTATACCCCTGTAGTGGCTATCCTTAGTTGTCAACTTAACTATATTTGGTATGAGCCACAATCCAGAATTGGAAGGTTCAACAGTGACCCTAACCTGGAGGCTGGGAGATAGAAGTTTCTGACCTGGATCTTGGTATGTAGATCTTGGAGCATGGTGGCTATGAATTCCAGAAGATTAAGACAGGGAGATCTCTAAGTTCAAGGTCAGCTGGGATTAAAGGTGTGATGGCACACACCTTTAATCTGGGCTACACCTTCTGCTGGAGATTATATAAGGACATTGGAAGAAGGGAGACTAGCTCTCACTCCTTTGCCTGCTTGCCGTGTGGGACTGAGTAACTGCTAGATCCTTGGACTTCCATTCACAGCTACTACTGAACCATTGTTGGGAATTGGGCTGCAGACTGTAAGTCATCAATAAATTACTATATAGAGACTCTCCATAAGTTCTGTGACTCTAGAGAAACCTGACTAATACAACCCCTAAATAAATAAATAGAAGCAGTCTTTAAGTCTCCCAACCAAGAAGGCCTAGGGACAGGCGGTTTTAGTGCAGAATTTTACCAGACTTTCAAAGAAGAAAAAGAGCTAATATCAATACTCCTCAAACAATTCGAAAAAAAATAGAAACAGAAAGAACACTGCCAAACTCATTCTCTGAATCCACAGTCACCCTGATATCTAAACCATACAAGACTCAACAAAAAAAGAGAACTTCAGACTGATTTCTCTTATGAAAACTGATGTAAAAAATAATCAATAAAACTGAATTTACAGACACATCAAAATGATCAAGGAGGCTTCATCCTAGGGATGCAGGGATGATTTAATCTACAAAAATCCATCAACAAAATTCACTATATGAACAAACTGAAAGAAAAGAAAAATCCAACAAAATCCAAGACCCCTTCATGTTAAAGGTCTTAGAGAGATCAGGAATTTAAGGCCCACACCGAAATATAATCAAAGCAATTGACAGGAAGCCGATAGCCAACATGTAACAAAATGGGAGAGAAACCAAAAGCAATTCCACTAAAATCAGGGACAAAAGAAGGATGCCCACTTTCACCCTATCTACTCAAGTACTTGAAGTATTAGCTAGAGCAATTCGACAACACAAGAAGGTCAAGGGGATACAAACTGGAAAGAAAGAAGTCAAAACATCACTTATTTGCAGATGAAATGATAGTGTATATAAGCAATGCCAAGATTTCCACCAGAGAACTCCTATAGCTGATTAACACCTGCAGCAAAGTGGCCGGATACAAACTTAAAACAGTAGCACTCCTTTATACAAATGATAAAGGGGCAGAGAAATAAAGTAAGGCAACAACACCCTTTACTATAGCCACAGATAATATAAAATATCTTGGTGTAACTCTAACCAAGCAAGTGAAAGATCTATGACAAGAACTTCAAGTTCTTGAAGAAAGAAATTGAGAAAGACATCAGAAGATGAAAGGTTCTCCCATGCTCATGGATAGGGAGGATTAACATAGTGAATATGGCCATCATACCAAAAGCAGTCTACAGATTCAATGCAATCTCAACACAATTTTTTATAGACCTAGAAAAAGCAATATTCAACTTCATATGGAAAAACAAAAAACTCAGGATAGCTAAGACAATCCTGAACAATAAAAGAACTTCAGGAGGAATCACCATCCATTACCTCAAACTGTAATACAAAACAATAGTGATAAAAACTGCACAGTATTGGTACAGAAACAGAAACAATGATCAATGGGATTGAACTGAAGACACAGAAATAAATCCACATATGGACAATTGATTATTGATAAAGTGGTCAAAATCCAAACAATAGAAAAAAGAAAGCATTTTCAAAAAATGGTGCTAAACTAATTTGATGTCTACATGTAAAAGAAGGCAAATACATCCATGTTATCACCCTGCACAACACTCAAGTCCAAGTGGAAGGAACTCAACATAAAACTAGACACACTAAATCTCAGAGAAGGGAAAGTGGGAAATAGCCTTGAACACATTGGTACTAGAGACAATTTCCTGAACAGAACACCAATGGCTCAGGCTCTAAGACACACAATTGATAAATGGGACCTCATGAAATTGCAAAGCTTCTCTAAGGCATAGTACATTGTCAATAGGACAAAACGGCAGCCTACAGATTGGGGGTGGGGGGAGATCTTCACCAACCCTACATCTGACAGAAGTCTAATATCCAAAATTTATAAAGAACTCAAGAAGTTAGTCACCAACAACTCAAATAACCCAATTAAAAAATGAGGTACAGAGCTAAAAAGAGAATTCTCAAAAGAGGAATCTTGAAAGGCTGAGAAAAACGTAAAGAAATGTTCAAAGTCCTTAGTCATCAGGGAAATACAAACCAAAGTGACCCTGAGATAACATGTTACATCCATCAGAATGGCTAAGATCAAAAACTCAAGTGATAACACTCGCTGGCGAGGCTGAGGAGCAAGGGGAACACTCCTCCATTGCAGGTGGGAGTGCAAAGTTGTCCACCACTTTGGAAACCAGTTTTGCAGTTTCTCAGAAAACTGGGAATAGTTCTACCTTAAGACCCAGCTATACTGCTCCTGAGCATATACCCAAAAGATGCCCCACTATCCCACAAAGACACTTGCTCAATTATGTTCATAGCAGCATTATTTGTCATAACCAGAAACTAGAAAAATACCTAGATGTCCCTCAACTGAGGAATGGATAAAGAAAATGTATACATCTACACAATATAATACTATTCACCTATTAAAAACAAAGACATCATGAACGTTGCAGGCAAATGGATAGAACTTGAAAATATCATCCTGTGTGAGGTAACCCAGACCCACAAGCATATACATAGTAAGTACTCACTTATAAGTGTATATTAGTCATAAAAATACAGGATGCCCATGCTACACTCCACAGATCCAAAGCTAGACAAAAAGGAAGGTTTGAGTCTCACTTAGAAGGGGGAATAAAATAAACATAAGAGGCAGACTGGGGAGGGAACTAGGTGGGAGAGGAGTTAGGGGGTAGGGTCTGGATCAGGTGAGGGGAAGGACAGGAGAGATGAACAGATGGACATGAGAATGAATAGAAACCTGCATCTGACAGGTAAGGTGGGCAGCATTTCCAGGACGAGGCAGAGACCTTAGATAAGGGAGGCACCCAAGAATGAATTGGGGTATCAGTACTGGAGATACAGAACCCAAATGGACTGGCAAGATGGCTCAGCAGGTAAGAGCACTGACTGTTCTTCAGAGGTCCTGAGTTCAATTCCCAGCAACTACATGGTGGCTCAAAACCATCTGTAATGGGATCTGATGCCCTCTTCTGATACGTCTGAAGATAGCAACAGTATACTTATTTATAATAATAAATAAAAGCTTTGGGCCTGAGCAAGTGGGGTTGACTGGAGCAAGCAGAGGTCCTTGTACTCATATACATAAAATAAATAAATCTTTCTTTTTTTATTAGATATTTTCTTTATTTACTTTTCAAATGCTATCCCCAAAGTTCCCTATACCCTCCCCCCGCCCTGCTCCCCTACCTGCCCACTCCCACTTCTTGGCTCTGGCGGTTCCTTGTACTGGGGCATATAAAGTTTGTAAGACCAAGGAGCCTCTCTTCCCAGTGATGGCCGACTAGGCCATCTTCTGATGCTTATGCATCTAAGGACACGAGCTCTGGGGGTACTGGTTAGTTCATATTGTTGTTCCACCTAAAGGGTTGTAGACCCCTTCAGCTCCTTGGGTACTTTCTCTAGCTCCTCCATTGGAGGCCCTATGTTCCATCCTATGGATGACTATGAGCATCCCCTTCTGTATTTGCCAGGCACTGGCATAGCCTCACTCGAGATAGTTATATCAGGGTCCTTTCAGCAAAATCTTGCTGGCATATGCAATAGTGTCTGGGTTTGGTGGCTGATTATGGGACCCCCACCCACCCACTGGAGAAAGAGAGGGGGAGAAGGATTGTGGGAGGCAGTGATCATAAGAGGGTTAGTGAGCAGGATTTTAGATTAAGTTATAAAAAAACAAAAAGCCTAAAAATAAACAAATAACTTTCTTTTAAAGCAGCTTTAAAGCCGGGCGTGGTGGCGCATGCCTTTAATCCCAGCACTCGGGAGGCAGAGGCAGGCAGATTTCTGAGTTCGAGGCCAGCCTGGTCTACAAAGTGAGTTCCAGGACAACCAGGGCTAAACAGAGAAACCCTGTCTCGAAAAACCAAAAAAAAAGAAAAAAAAAAAAAAAAGTCTTAACAAAAGAAAATGTATTGTTTTTGTGAATTATAAGAGAAGTGAAAAAACTACAATGACATGACCTAATATATGTTATATACCCAATATATGTCATATACCCAATATATGTTATATACCCAATACACCATTTACTGCAATATAGGTATCTACATTATATGCCAAGATCAACCTTGCTTTCTATCATAAACAACAGATAGAGAGAGCACAGGTCTTACCTGTAGGTCACATTATTATTACTGTTGACGTCACTGGCAGGCTTTCCTGGTGATATGGGTGGGTTTGGAGGGCTCTGGAAGGAGGAAGTAAAGGGGGGGAAATAATAAAGTAAATAATAAATTCCAATATATAGGAACTGTCTAAAAAAAAAATAAGCCCTTCTTTTCTGATGTGTTATTTTACTAATAATACAATAGAAAGCACTGCAAGATCAGACAACATTACTTTGTCTTTTCCTATCTCTCTTGATAATTTATCTTCATAAACCTCAAACTTCCTCATTCTGTCAGTCTCCAGCTGGAGACTTCAGTCAATTCCTCTTTCTGATACTTATCCCTAACTTAGGAGACAGGCCCACACACTTTCCTTCTCTTTAGGAGTTGGTAATTTGCTTGACTGTTTCTCAACATGGGCCAGAACAGAACACCCTGAGGGACTCTGTGGTCATGTGGAGGTGCTCTCTCTGTACAGTGAGTAGCCTTTGCTGGACAGCGAGCCCATGGGTATCTAGAGAGATGCTTACTATATGTGAAAGGCACGAAGCTCTGTGCATGTTCACAGCTGGGAATGGGGTGCTATTTCTCTTTCTGATTGGCTTCACAGAATTTCCTGCTTCTTTCAACTTATTCACTCCATGTTTTAAACCAAACATAAACATCAAGTGTGGACCATACTACTGAAGTAATCATTCTTCAGTCTCACAAACTTCTCAGTTCAGAATAAGGTCTGGGCAGCAGCAGCAACGTTGTGATCCATTTGAGAGCCACTAGACTTCAGATGCTTTTTTTTCATTTTCTTGACAATATGTGGAATCTAAAGCTCTCAGGTTTCTTTTTTTCCAAGCCAACCTTAAAAATGGCTTTGTTTGGAGATCATGGATTATCTCTTGAAAAGCCATTATTCTCCCAGGGAAGGAAACCAGACACCTTCTCTTCCAATCTATAGAGTTGACGAAAAGTACCTTACAAAGGCAGCTGCCATCAATTAATATACTGGCCACAGACCTAAGTGAGTTGCAGGCCCACTACACGGTGATTAAAGGCAACAAGAACAGTAACTCAGGTTCTTCAGGAGAACATGGTATGGAACTATGTCAATAAGGAAAGGGCTCTGGGAATAATGATGGTTAGCCATCACCATGTACCAGACAATGGAGCTATCAAAACATAGAAATGTTATTTACTCAACTGAAAATAAACTTAAAACTTCTATACTAAATTAGGAATAAAAATATAATGGAATAATAAAGAAATAACCAAAAAGAAAGAACAACAAGCCAAAGTCAGACAAAGGCTGTGCTGATGTTTAGATTTAATTCTATTAAAAAAAATATGTTCAAACTGTTAGAGGCAACGAGAATAACCTAATCTTTGTCTGCATCCTATAGTAACAGCACAACAGATGAATGACCTTAAGGAAAACTACAAGTGAAAGTAAGACACTAGCAAGAACGTACAAAAAAGTAAACAAGCTAACTCTCCAAAACAGAACTTCTGTTTTGTGAAACAGAGTTTCCTGAAATCTAGGCGATCATCAAACTCTCAATAGTCAAGGAAGGCCTCAAATTTGTGATTCTCCTGCCTCCTTCCTCTGAGGTGCTGTGGCATCATGCCCTGTCCCATATAATGCTGGGATGGGTTCCAGTGTTTCTTGCACGCTAGTTAAGCACACACCAAGCTATATGCCCAGCCTTTAAAAACATGTTAAAGACAGAAAACACAGCTTCAGAAAGTCTGCAACTGCAAACAGATTCATATAAATGCTGACATCGCTAATACTGACAACAAATAATTAGTCTAAAAATTCAGTTCTAAAACTACATATACTAATAAGTAGGAAAAAAGCAAATTTTACTTTCATGATATTGGAAATATTATTATCTCCCAAAAAGTAGCTAAATGTAGTAGTTTAAATAAGAATTATCCACAAAGGATCCTTGGTCACCAAGGATTGTCACTATTAGGAGGTGTGACCTTGGAGAAAGTGTGTCACTGGGCTTGGAGGTTTCAGAAGCCCAAGCCAGGCACAGAGTACACGTGTTTGTACGTGTGTGTCTGTCTGTCTCCCCTCCTTTGCACTCCCCAAACCCTGCCTGCCAGTGCAGATGTAGAACTCTCTCAGCAGCTGTCAGTCAGTATTCATGCTGTTATGCTTTCCACAGAGAGATATGGAAACTCTGAACTGTAAGCCAGCCCCAGTTACATGTTCTCTTTTATAAGAGCTGCCACCATCATAGTGTCTCTTACATCAACAGAGCACTGATGAAGACTAAACAGAGACTTACTTCTTGTCTTTTCTTAAGATCATCTTTGGCTGCTCCAAAACGTTTGGTTAACCTGGCTATCTTGGCCTAGAAAATAAACAAATAAAAGTCAAGTAGTATACTATTCTTTAAAGTCTGATACACAGAGGAGAAACCAAAGACATATAGTTCTGGCTCTCCAGAGCAAAGTAAGACAAGATGGTTATAAAATATTGGAAAACAGAGAAAAATCACAGGAAACCCACTGTGGTCCCTGAAATAACTACCAGGTATAAACACGCATAGGCCAGTCTGCCCTTAACCACAACTGGTGTGTTTGCTCTCAACACCAGATTATTTGGAATATGTAAGGCTTTATTGACAGCTATTTTTCAAAATGGCTACAGTCACACTTAAGTTTTTACTGAAAACATATAGGATAGAGGTATACATGTAAGTCATAAGAGATCCCTGGACAAAACTCTTGGATATCTATGTACTGTACAGACTGACTGACTCATTTGTACATGCACTTTCTCCTAGATCTGTGGTTCTCAACCTCCCAAATGCTGCAACCCTTTAACACAGCTCCTCATGCTGTCATGACACCCAACCATAAAACTATTTCATTACCACTTCGCAACTGCAATTTTGCTACTATATGAATTATAAATACTTAATATATGAAGGATATCTGATATGTGGCCCACCAGTGGGGTTGTGACCCACAGGTTGAGAACCACTGTACTAGAAGCTGATTATAAATACATTTTTTTAAATTGGGTAGATTGAGTGTTTCCTAGTACCTTGCTATATAGTCATACAAGGCTGTAATTGTTAGGTTTGTTTTATCAGAATATTTTTTTATATTTATACATAGAAGTAGAATTCTTAGCGCATATTCTAATGGAAGTCTTCTAAATGTTTTTCAGAAAGGCTTTACTGACTCTCTTCAGATGGGCAGGTGAGGGCTGATAAATTTCCCTTTGAAAGATGAAGGGAGCTTAGATGGCAAAAACCCTTTCATGTCTACCCTGTCTGGAATTCTCAGAGAAAACAACTCAGTGACCCTGGGCCTTCTAAAGTGAATTGCCAATGGATGAGCTTAGGGAACACCCCAGAGGGCTCCTAAAACCCCTCTTCAACCAGGAGGGGTCGACTGGTTCCTGCTGCTCCTCTGGCTCTGGATTCATTCTGTGCTGTCATCGCTCACTGCAGCTCTCATTCTTCCATAGTCTGTCTGCCCTGTCTTTCATGACATTGCTGCTCTCGTTCTGTCCTTTCCTACACTGTTCTCTATTTCTACTGAACTGTGCTTTAAATAATTCTTGAGTTTATCACACATTTCCTGGGCCTTAAATCTTTCATCCTGAGTATAAGACCAAATGTTTCTAACTATTTTACTACATTTAAGGATATTGTGCAAGATGGCTCAGCACTTCCCACCAAGATGACAACCTGCACTTAATCCCGCAGGACTATAGAACAGAAAGAAAGCTGTACTTGTGATTCCATACATGCACTGTGGCTTATCTACACCCACACACATACACACATCTGCATACATATACATACAAAATAAACGTAATAAAAATTTCAACATATGTTTGTTTTTAAATAGCAATTGTTACTGTGGTATGCTTTCTCTTCTCTGAGGAGTAAAAGAGACTGGAACCTCAAGAGAAAGCAGCCAGCTAAGACAATTCTACATAAAACCAGAAGTATCAATCAACAGATGCATATATTAAAGTGCAAAAACACAGAAGTATGAGAGTGCTCCAAAAGTTAATGATCCCTTAGTAACTAAATCCAAAACAACAAAATGACTAAAATGCCAGACAAAGAATTCAAAAATATAATTTTAAAAAGAACAAGCACCACAATAAAAAAAAAATAAAGCTAAATGAAGTAAATAAAATTTGGGAATTTAGATAACAAATTCATATTTAACAAAGAGAGATTCTTTAGAATAATATATAATAGAAATTCTAGAAATGAAAAGGTCAATTATATAACCTCAGTAGGAAGCATCACCCAAAGAGCTTCTCAATCAGAAGAAAGAACACCAGAAACTGAAAACAAGTAAAGAAATTCTTATATTCATATAATAATAAAGGAAAATAAGAATAATGAACCATGACCACAACTTTCAGGAACTCTGATCATGAGACCAAACTTAAATCTATGAGGTACAAGGAACTGAAATGCAAACTAAAAGCACAGAAAATCTATTCAATCATATTATAGTAGAAAATTTCCCTGATTTAGAAGATATGGACCTTCACATATAAGAGGAATTTACAACTTTGATCAGACAGAAAGAAATTCTTCATGTCACATTGTAGTTAAATTATCAAGAGTACTCAACAAAGAATATTTATAGTTACAAAAGTGAAAGGCCATCTTAAGAAAATTCATTAGAATTTTAATACAGTGTAAAACCTAAGGCCAGGGAACCATAGAATGATACTTCAGGTAAATTACTATCAAACAGGTTATTATATTCAAAAAATTATCCCTTAAATTCTAATGAAGGGAGAGGGGGAAAAAAGACATTCTAAGATGAACAAACACTAAATCAAACCATGACTACTTAATCAAAATTAGAGAAAATTAGAGAATCCTAGATATACAAAGAAGAAAGTTTAGAAAAGGATAAATTCCATTAGAAAATATGTTTAAGCAGAACTAGGAAATAAAACAAGTTTAACACAGTGAACCAGCAAAAAAAAGATGAGGAAGGGAGAAAAAAGTGTGTTCAAATTAACTGAGGAGCAAGGACCACAAAAACAGAATTCCAGGGATAAGAATATAATTATCAGTAATAAACGTAAATGGTCTTTACTCTGCAGTTTAAAGATGCAGACAGGCTGATTGATCAGACTAAACAGAGGGAAGAAAAACCCAACTGATTACTGTCTGCAAGAAACACATCACACTGTTAAAAATAAAGATTAATATGAAAAAATGGAAAATGATAATCCAAAGTAATGATAACTGAAAGCAAGCTGGGGTAGGTACCTACACATCTGATAAAGTAGAATTTAAACCAAAGTTGGAATAAAAAAGATAATGATGAAGAGGAAGAGGAGGAGGAAGAAGAGGAGAAATATAATGATGATAATGATGATAAAAGGAGGACTCATTCTATATCCATTTTTATTCTCCCTGCAGAATTACTGGGAAATATACTAAACTTTTTTTGAGAGGGAACTCAAATGATTGAATAAAGAAATGCTTGGGCAGGGAGTGAAAAAGCAGCAGTTGGGGACGTGGTTCAGCTGGCAGAGTGTTTGTCCAACATGAACAAGGCCTTGAGTTTGATTCCCATCACCACATAAAGCAGATATGCTCATAATCCTAGCATTCAGTGGGGGCTAGGGATCCAGACCTTCAAGATCATCTTTTTTTTTTAAATTCTATGTATATAAATGTTTCCACCAGCATGTATGTATGTATACCATGTATGTGTCTTTTGCTCAAGTTGGATCCTCTGGAACTGGAGTTGCAGACAGCTGTGACCATGTGGGTGCTGAGAACTGGACCAATGCTCTTAACCACCAAGTCATCTCTCCAATACAATAAACTATTATTAAGGCACAATATCCACAGAGAAAGTATACTGATGCGAAAATAATGCCCCCACCTTCACCCCCAACAAAAACTTAAGTACTAATTTCAGAGTCTCTGCTACGGATTAAACTATAGTAAAGCTCATATCATAAACTCTACAACCTCAGGGTCACTGCAAAAGTAATTAACTAATATGAAGTCACGCTGGACTGGAATTTCCCCTTCTAATCTAATGAATGTAACTGGTACTTTCAAAATAGAGAGAAATTTGGATACAACATACACACAAAGAGAATAGCTTCTACAGGTAATGCCGAAAATGAAAAGGATGCCTCCACAAAGCTGTCAACAACCATGAGAAGAGAAGATACGACATGTACACTTCCTCACAACACTAGACCTCAAGAGAAAGCTACTCTGCTGATACCTTCATCCTGGGCCTCCATTTCCAACTGTGATGTAATCACTTCATTTGGTAAAGCATCCATCTAGGTATGACTCTGTTTTCACAGCAGTCCCAGCAAAAACTAGTAACAGACACCTTTTGTTCTTACATAGAATGTAAATGTACTTTCTGCTCAACCTCAAAGATATAAAAATGGTAGCATGCGATCAAAAGATAAATGATAATGAACCCAGGTACAGGCTGCAGATGGGGTCCGTGGGACAGACCTGCAGCTCGGTGAGCACTGCCTTATGCCTCTTGTTGCACTCTATCTTCTCCACTCGTGTTTTTAATTCTGCCAACGTCTTATCAAACACAGCACACTGTAGGGCACACAGTTTTTCTTGTAGCAACCACTGTATGACCTAAAAAAATAAAAATATCCTTAGATGCAAAAAGGCAATTTAGCAAACAAAACAGAAACAGTAAATATTAAGGGCTAATAACAATATAAACTCAATGAATAAAACATGCTAAACTAATTTAAAGAATAAAATCCAAAACTCAATGCTACCTGCTAAGATTCTCTACAACTTCAAAAGGAAAGTACATGTTAAGAATAACATTTCCAGAGAGCAGAATTCTGAAAATGATTTGATGCTCTAGCATTTTCTTATCTTCCTTATGCTGAAACCATAAAAACAAAATTTGTTAAAAAGAACAAGATTTTTCTAACCTATTAAAGATTGGAAACTGCGAGATACATTAAAAATGCCATTGCAGTATCAGAATTGGAAAATATTTCTAAATGCTTACTCAAAGTTGCATTATTACTCCATCTGGCCCACAATGAGCCAGAGCCGGTAGTCTGTCCTTCACCCCTGTGAACTCTGTTCTAGCGATAGAGATGTCAGCCCATGGCATTCCTCCCTCCTTCACAAGTCCATCTTTACAATTCTCTCATTACTACCTCAACATGCACAAGAGAAAGACACTAGGTGGGGACAGCATTTTTATTGCATTGTTTCTTAATTTTTCTTTTTAAAGAAAGCATAAATATTTGTTCTTGTACTAGTATCTCAGTGGAAGAAATTTCAGATTGTTAATTTATAACTAAGTACTTAAGACCCTGAAAAACAGAGCCAGCTTTGATGACTAACACTTGTATTCATATCACCTAGAAGTTAACACAAGAGGGCACCTGCAATATTAAGTTCAACCTGGGCAAATAAGCTGGGTACAGCCTAAGCTACTATGAACTACTGTCTCATGGGAGAAGGAGGCTGAGAGATCCAGAGACAGAGGCCTGAGTTTCATGTCTCCCTACAAAAGGTATCTGAACACATTAACGTGTATATGTGTGATGTATATGCAGGTTATGTGTGCTCATGAATGTACCCATGGATTCCAGAGGTTAACATTGGTATCTTCCATGATTCTTCAGTTTTGAAACAATATCGCATATTGCTTAAGCTGAAGTATACCAACTGGCTATACTGGCTGGCCTTTGGGACCTCAGAAGTTGCCTCCTTTACCTTCCCAGTGCCCTAGCTAGAAGCACCACTACGCCTGAGTGCATAGTGCATATATGAGTGCATCTGATGAGAACTGGGAACATGTGCTGGCATACTGTTTATCCTCTGAGACATCTCTGCTTTCTCACACTTCGGAAAATACATATAACACTAGTTATTTTCAACATATATTGTATGCTAGCATAGCATATACAAGGAAGTTTCAAAAAAATCTTTACTCTGAACATTCACTTTTCCTAATACATCCAAAGTCTTGTCTCTATCATGCCTTAAACTAACATGAAAAAGGATTTTAGAATGTACCAATTTAATATTATAGAAATTAAAGTCTAAAGTTTGTTTCTTCTGCATTGTAAAATAATATTCATATAGAAAGATGTTCAAAAACCTTAAATTTTAATAATAATAGAGAAATGTCATAGCTTCCTTCTATTTTAATATTTACTACCATGTTTTAAAATAATACTAGTGTAGACAAATAGAGGAATAAAATTTATCATAGATTTCATAGCTTGTCACTGTCTTCAAGCTGATTAGATTATGCCAAGGTAAACACAGAATAATAGGATCATGGTGAAAATCTCCAAGCATGCAGCGACATTCTTGACACATTTGAAATGCAATGTGTGCCACCTTTTGAAGTTTCTGGTTGATGTCTCCTTTGGCTGTGATCTTTACTTGAAACTCGGCCTCATATTCTTCATCCATATATCGCCGGCGTTTGGACTCTACACTGTCCATGTCTTCTGACTTAGAACGTTTTCGTCTAGAAAATTCATCTGAGAAAAACAACAAAGCAAGCAGCACTGCTGAGTCTGCTGTCTAAGTTATAGACCTTCCCACTACAGTCAGCCAAGGCCGCACTCAGTCAGCCATCCTAGCCACTCTCGACATCACAAGAACTCAGCAGGCATACAACGCTCAGCTTTAAAGATGAAATAACTGGTTTCAGCATGACAAGCAGAACTTTCCAACTGCTTAGCAATGTACACTGAAGACAGCATTCTTTCCTTGAAACATTTTAACATTAAGATAGATGTCTATAGCTTTGCCATACTGTAACCACCATCACTATTCCCCAGAGATCTATGAGCTATGCACATTCTCAACTATTTAATCCTTCTTCATCTGTGAAAACAGCTGCAAGACAGTCATTCATTCTGACTGCGCCATTCCCTAGTCATTCGACCTTTAGAGCAGTGACAGTACTCTAAGAGGTATTTAACATAGCCAAGTAGAGTTAAGATACATACACATAGCAAAATTAGTGTCTCAAAAGTACATTTAGCACAGAGCACACATTCAAAGATGTTAGTTACTTAACAGTTTTTCAAATGTTAACATTTATGAAGTCATTTGAAATTTTGTACCGGTTTTTCAGCATATTCCATACCTTCTATGGCCAAGCCTCTCCATAAATAGAACCTATTTCCTTTGATTTGTAAAATAATGTTCAGGTTACAAGGCAGGGAGGACATCAACCATACTCACATCTATCCAGACATTTATTTAATATAGTTCTACTTTACAACCTTTTAATATAGATATAATAAACCAAAATCAAACCTTGGCTTCGAGTTTTTTCTAAGTCTATGGCATCAGTTCCAGCATTCCATCCCTATGCATCTGCTATGGACAGAAGCGTAGTGCAATTCGCTTACAACAAGGCAAATCTTCCTGTTCTAAGCCCAGCTTAGGGCACTGGTGCCTTAGAGTTTAAGTCTAAGTACTCTTTGCAGAATGATTAACATCAACAAATATAATAAGCATATTAATATTTGAAATAATACATTCAAAGATCCCTGAGCTACTAATAAACAGCATCAGGGATTGTGGTTTAAATTTAGAAATGCGACCATCTGTGGAGAGAAGCGGGAGGGAGCCCATGGCTGAGGCCACACTAAGGTAGGAGCTGGTGCATGCGTACTTCTCACAGGTGGCTGCTCCTTATCTGGCACTCGCTCCTCTTCCTCAGCTTTGCCATCCTTCTCACTCTTTTCTCCCTCTGTTAGGACAAAGATGGAGAAGGGAGCCTTATTTCTATGGAAATCAGGAACACCTCACTAATTCACATTTTTGGTCACCATTTGGGCTACTAAATAAATGTTTTACAAAACTGAAGTCACAAAGTAAGAAATATAGAGAATATGGGAGGACAATCTGAGAAGTTAAGACCAAGTTCACATTCAAACTGTTTATGCCTAATAAACTTAATACTAGATAAATACTAGATTTCTCAGCCAACAATTTTACTTATAAATTTTCCATCATCAGTAACAACTATTATAAATCATAAAGATTTCCTTACTTTCTATTATTAAAATAAACCAAAAGACACTTGCCAACAAGCCTGACATCAGTTCCCAAGCTGTACATGGTGGAAGGAGAGAACTGACTCGTTATCCTGACCTTCACATATACACTGACCACCTAACAATAAATAAACGTAATAAAACTAAAGCAGAAGTTAAGACAATTAACAAAATAATAATGATAAACAACATGCTGGTAAATTCTAAACAACTCAAAAATCTCCTATGCCGAATTACCATTTTTCAGATCTGCCTACTAGATTCATGGCACTTAGAACATAAATTATAAGGATTAGAATGTATGCTAGAGTTTTACATTTTGTCATAGAAAGAACTCTTGATACCAAAAAAATGTTAACAGAATCTTATGAGAAAGTAGGGCCCTTTTTTTTTTTTTTGGTTTTTCGAGACAGGGTTTCTCTGTGTAGCCATGGCTGTCCTGGAACTCACTCCATAGACCATGCTGGCCTCGAACTCAGAGATCTGCCTGCCTCTGCCTCCCGAGTGCTGGGATTAAAGGTGTGCACCACCACTGCCCGGCAGGCCCTTATTTCTTTAACTTTTTGCTCAGTCTCTAGGGATTGTGCAAACTGCCTTTTGGGAAGATTTAGTGTTTATGTGGGTGGTGTGTGTGTGTGTGTGTGTTATGTGTAGGTAGGTAGGTACGTGCAGAGCCAGACAAGAGTGCTGGCTTTCCAGAGCTAGAGTTATAGGTGGTTATAAGGTACCATGTGGGTGCTGGGAACCCAATTTCAATCCTCTTCAAGAGTAGCAAATTAATATTCAGTATTGAGCCATCTCTCTAACATAAAATAATAACCAAACGCCCCTGTACAGAAACTACTTGTGTATCATTTCTAATACTGCCTATTAGCTCATCAGTTCTTATCAGCTCCATCCTTCTACGCAGGCAAGGTTATGATGCCTCTGTTCTTCTCAAGAACAGCCTTCTCATTAAGGTGCTATGTTTTCATAGTTCTAACTTCCATAAGCTTCGCTCTAGTCTGTCAAAACTAGACTGTAAGAGCACTAAAGATAGGTGACTAGATCTTATAGTTCTGGTAACACCAAAACCTTTGAGGACTCAAATAAAATATTTAATATCTTCCTGACAGCATTACATTTAGTAAGTTATTTTCCTCTTAATGGCCAAAGAGTACAAGTCTGACACAATACTACTTATTGTTGTCCTGTAGAAATAACACTAACTATATGTAATATATAAACAAACAGGCTTGCCTCTGTCCTACTGAACTGTAGAACACTCTGATGGGCCACAACCTGTCCCCCTGCTTTGGAATCAATCTGTAAGGATATTTAAACAAACACACACACACAATAAACAGACAAACAAAACCCACAAAGTCCTATAGATTACTTGAAAAAAACTATACCCATTTGGGGGTGGGGGAGAGGAAGTAACAGGTAATACATGGATAAGCAAATACAAAGGCCAATAAACATATTTCCAATCTTGCAAAACACATCAGGAGAATGTGGCCTCAGGAAAATCCCCCTTCTCCGCACATTTTCTAAGCTTTACACCAGGACAATGGTGCAAACCGCACATTTTCTAAGCTTTACACCAGGACAATGGTGCAAATGCTATCTTTCACATTAGTGGTTCCTAACCTGTAGCCTGCGACCCCTTTGGGGTCAAACAACCCTTTCATGGGGTCAGCTAAGACCATCTGCATATAAACTATTTACATTATAATGAAAAACAGTAGCACAATTACAGTTACGACATAGCAACAATAATTTTATGATTGGGAGTCACCACTTCCGAGGAAGTGTCCTAAGGCCCACAGCACTTCCTGAGGAAGTGTCCTAAGGCCCACAGCACTTCCTGAGGAAGTGTCCTAAGGCCCACAGCACTAGGAAGGTTGAGGACTAATGCTCTATGTGAGGTTTGAGAACAGCTAGACGTTTAGCAGAAGAAACAAAGTGCTAGCTCTGTACATGCGGCTGGAGGGCTTGATCTGAAACTGAAGAGATGGAATAGCAGTAAAGAATGTGTATGATGAAATGCATACTGATGTTAGCATAAACATACATCTACTGAACTTTCCCAGAAAAGGAAATACTAGCTTACTCTCCTTAGACTATGATTTTAATCATTTAGAAAGTATCAGTTATCACTTAGCAATATGCAACAGCTTCTCTCCAGTTGTACTACAATATATTAGTTCTTCTACTTTTGTAAAAGTATTTTTTCTATTTGTTTTGTTAATGGTTGGAGACTGGGTCTCATATAGCCAAGGTTAACTCTGAATCCCTTGGTCTCCCACCTCCGCACTTCCTTGTGCCAACACACCTAGCTGCATTTCTATAAAATCTTACTCATGGATCACTAATACTGACATTCTTGAGCACGTTATATTAGTTTATTAAAGCAAATAAAAACCCTGAATCAGCTGACCTGGAGTACTCATCTTATTCTGTGCTAGAACTTCAGACTCATCTTTTCCACACGAAATATCCTCTTCATCAGAAAGGACTAAAAAGGCTTCTTTTGGCAAATTCTCACTACTTTCTTGTTTTGAGGGTGAGCCGAAAGAATCCTCCATTTTATCCTCTAAATCTTGACTTGTTTCCACTGGAAGGAGAGAAGCTTTTGAAAAGCAACTGAGTTCATCCTCAGCGGGTGCAAGTTTTTCCAAAATAGGAATGATCTCGTCTGTTTCCATGGAATCCGTGTTGTCTAAGACAGCATCCTCCTTGTCCTCTTCTGCAGGGTCCTCACTGACAGCTTTGACAAGTTCTGCAGGACTTTTATGCTCATCCTTTTCACTTTGGTCAACTTCCATGCTGCTGGAGATGGTCTCTTCTTCGAGAGCAGGCTCAACAATGGGATCCTCTGCTACCTTCGTCGTATTTTCAGGAGGTAGATCAGAACAAATAATTGCACTGTGTGTTTCTAGAGTTTCTTCCTTCTCACCAGCATCACTGTTCTCTTTATTTCCCTCGTCACATGAGTCTTTACTTTGATTCTGGTCTAAGTGTTCACCGTCTTCACTCTTTTCTGGACAATCAACAGTGTTATTGCTACTCTGCTCTGTCTTGTCAGGGTCAGGAGCTGCCTCACAAACTGCCACTGAGCTTGGTTTAACAGGATCAATGGCTGGTTCCACAGAGAGCTCCCCAGGAGTCAGCTCGCTGGAAGCCAGTCCGCTGCAGACAGACCTAGGAAGGGAGTCCTCCTTAGAAGGCAGCTCATCACAATGTGAATCACCGGAGGTGGCGCAATCATCCAAGGCTGACTCCCCAGGGGCCAGTTCGCAGGACGCCACTAGCCCTGCGACCCCGACGACCCCTGCAACCGGTTCATCTGAAGCCGGCTCACTCGTAGCTGGTTCACCTGAAGCTGCTTCATGAGACACCGGCTCGCCAGAAACTGGCTCGCCACAAGTGGAATCACCAGAGACGAGATCCTGAGAGGCGGGTTCTTCAGAAACAGTATCTCCGGAGATGGGATCACTACAGGAGGGATCACTAGAGGTGGGATCACTGGAAGAGGGATCACTGCAAGAGGGATCACTGGAGGGAGGCTCCTCACAGGCAGAGTCACCAGTGGCCTGTACTGTAGTGGCTAGCTCTCCTGCAGCCAGATCACCAGAGACTGGGTTATCAGAGACTGGGGTACCACAGCCTGGGTTATCAGAGGCTGGACTACCAGAAGCTGGTTCAGTGGTTACTTTAGAAGCAAGATCACAAGTTATACTGGGGGACAAAGCTTCACTATTCAACTCTTCTTGTTTGTTGTTTACAGCGACATTGGGCATACAGGCTGTTTCTTTCCATTCCGTTTTACTTTCTTCTGATTGAAAACAAATCCCATCAATACCATTCACTTCTTCTCTATCTTGAATACAATCTGTATTTTCCAACGGTGAAGTGGGATCCAAGTCTCCATTCTCATGGTTCCCGTTCAGCAGCTTCCCGTCGGTTCTCAGCAGCTCCTCCTTGACTCTGTGCACGGCATCGAGCTGCTGGCGATCACTCGCTCTCATTGTTTTCCGAGCCTTGAAGACTTTTTTCTGAGGTTCTTCTACACTATCCATTCTGAACCTTTAAATAAAAAGAAAAGGATTTTAATAAACTGAGATAAGAGTCATTTAACTACAGGCTTAATGAAAATTAAAAAGTGTAAAATTTAGATCATATAAATTTAAAACACTGACAATAAAACCTTAATAATTACTCGGAGTTCTCATCTTTACTCCTCACACACTACAGAGGTGACAAACCACGCCCACAGAACACCAATGAAGAGTGAAAAAGGAGACCTTCAGGAGCCTGCTAAGTCCATGGAAACAATAGGTGCTGGAGACCACACCCAAGTCACTGTCTAAAGAGCAGCACTTAACCAACCGCAGGGCCATCTCTCCAGCTCCGTGCAGGTTTGGAGAAAGCAAGAAATGAATGCTTTAGAATACAGGATTGAAATAATTAAAATGTTCTAACATTCACTGTGGTGATGGCTACACAACTTAAAAAGTACATCTATTGAATATGTTCTTCTTTTTGGGTCAATCTTGCTAGAGTCCTATCAAATCTATCTGTTTGCCAAAGAATGCACTCTTCTCACTGCTCACGCTCCTGGTGCGCTGTAGTTGCTGATTTCTCCCCTAATATCTTATCTTTGACTTTTTGGATGAGGTTAATTTGCATCTGATGAATTACTTTTTCAGATAATGTGATAAAATACTCTGACAAAAGAACAGCTGGGGAGAGCAATTTGTTTTGAAACATAGTTCAATACAGCCCATTATGTTGGGGAGGTTGAAAGAGCAGGTGCTGAAGTGGCTGGTCACATCACACACACACACACACACACACACACACACACACACACACACACACACACGTCAGAGCCATGACAAACTCCACACACTCCTTACTTTTTCCCACACCCAGCCCATGGAATGGGGCCATTCACAGTGGGTGGGTCTTTTATGTATCAACCTAATCAAGACAAACCCATCCATAGGCATATACCAGAGGTCCGCCCACCTCTCAATGAGTCTAGATCTTGTCACATGACAACTGCACCATCATTCTTTTCCTGGGGTTCAAGCTTAATCCTTAGTTCTCCATTAAATTTTACCTTTCATAATATATACACAGAAATGAATCTAATGTTTTCCAAGGTATTTATTTTTATTTTATGTGCATGTAAACAAATAGCTATGGATTCCATGCATGCAAAGAGGTGAGGAACTGGCAGTGCATCCTCCAGAACAAGGATCACAGACAACGCTGAGCCACCATGTGGGTGGGAACCAAACCTGGCCTCTCTGTGAGAGCAGCCAATAGTCTTTCTTAACTGCAAAGCTACATCTCCAGCTCGCATCTTGTTTTCTGCTAAAGCATTTTCTAATTTCCATAGTTTTTTCTTCTTCGATCTATAAATGACTAAGCAGTATATTTCTTCAAGAGATAATACTAATCAACAGGTAAAGACCATTATCAAAAATTCACATCCAAAACCCAATCAATGATCATTATCAAAAATTCATATCCAAAACCAAGCAATGCTGACCATTAACGAGTCTTGAAGCATCCTAGTCTATACAGGGCCACAAAAGAGCCTCATTGACAGTTTTCCCTTAAAATGAGTGAGAATGTGGTACTGTATTCTTACTGCTTAAATTATAGATGAGAATAGGATAACTAGGGTAGGCCCTAGTACAAACTGATTAATGTCTCTGAGACTACAGTATGCACAGAATAAAACCATGTGAGACAGGAACTATACCATCACAAGACAAACAACTTGAAGCAGCTAGGAGATGTGTCTGGACAAATCCTTCCTCAGAGCCATCCAAGGAACTGTGCCTTTACTACAGCGTCACTTTCAACTTCTAGTCTATAAAATTAAGGCATATGCCTGTGCCTGTGTACATTTGTATGTGTGTGCGCATGTGTACATGTGCGTGTGTGTGTGTGTGTGTGTGTGTGTGTGTGTGTGTGTATGAGATTTACCACATTAAACACAGTAGCAAGAGTAAATGAGGTCCTGCCTGAACAGAATATCCACTAGATCATACTCAGTACTACCTTATAATTAAAACTAAGACTCTAAAAAAGCAAAAGGGAATTGACTTATATCTGCTAAAGGTTTTTAAGATGTAGATGCTACATTTAATTGTGAAATGGTATTAAAATAACAAGAGAAACAAAGGCACCCCAGAGCACCAATTTTATGTTATCAAAAGGCTAGTACAAAAGAGCAAGGAGGAAGACCGAACTAAGACTACTGCTCACTGCAGAGCATTTCTGCCTGGCATGTGTAAGGAAGGTCCTGGGTACGGTCCCCAGCAGCACCAAAAGAAGAGCATAGCCAGCTGTTGAAAAGACTGACGGGGGAGGGGGAGAGGGAGAGAAGAAGCAAGAGATTAACTATAGGCAGACAAAAACATATGTAAATGTGCACATGTATGCACATATATGCTCTCTCCCCCACCCCCTTTCTCTCTTTTATTGATACACTTAGCTCCCAGTATCACCCAATCAAGAATGAGACTCTACTTTTAAATGCCACAAAACAATCTATTCTACACTATATCGTTTTAGCACCCTTACTAATATAACTCACCTGCAATAAATAAGCACCCTAAGTTGTTGATAGTGAGTGTTTTTCAATAATAATAAGCCTGACCTATTTGCCAGAGACCAATACAGCTCGAAGGACATGGTATATTGTCAAAGAATGTCCCAATTATGTTACACTTTCCACTCACTTTCTGAATTTAATTCAATAATTTAAACAGTTCTTAGTGTCTTCTTTTTATTTAAAGTACTTCTTAGAAAAATTATCTTTCAACCATATTTACAGACACCTTGAAAACAAAATCACACTAGTACTATTTTAAGAGTCTAGGATTTACACTTAGAGATTATCTTTTCTCATCCACTTGCAAGTCCTGTTACCTATACATTTTTCTGCATAAACTTTGGGCTTATTTTTGGTGCAGGAGATAAAACCCAGGGGCTTCCAGTGCATGCTGATCGATGCTGCCTGTGAACCCTATCCCAGACAACACAAGCTTAGCACTTACTAGGCTGACTATAGCAAACATATTAAATGTCGTGTGATTACCATTTAAATATGTTCAAATACTCAAGTACTATTCCTTTAAACTTTGAAGTATCCATTTTCAGATATTCTATGCATAACCAAGAGTCATAATTATTTACATTAAAATTAAACATTTTTAAGCCGGGAGTGGTGGCGCACGCCTTTAATCCCAGCACTTGGGAGGCAGAGGCAGGCGGATTTCTGAGTTCGAGGCCAGCCTGGTCTACAAAGTGAGTTCCAGGACAGCCAGGGCTATACAGAGAAACCCTGTCTGGGGGGGGGGGACATTTTTAAAACATAAGCCAGTGTAGTGGTGAATGCCATTAATTCCAAAACTTGGCTGGGGAGGAAAGGGGCATCATCTCTGATTTCGAGGTCAGCATGGTCCACAGACTGAGTTCCAGAACTATACAGAGAAACCCTGACTCAAAACCATAAAAACAAACAAATGAACAAAACAAAACAAAACAAAAAAACATACTTAACTTTTCACAATGCAAATAATCGGTGAACTTGGCTGAGATTTATAAGTTTGAATCCCACATCTCCCAGATGAGGCCGGTTGCCTAACATTTCAAGTTTTTAAAGTGTTTAAAAGAAACTCTATCTTAAAGTGCCTTAAGAAGAACTGTATCTACCAGTACAGGCTGTGCTGAGAATTATATGAGATGTGACTAATTGATGATTAATTAATTAATATTAAGGATTTAAGCCAAGCAAATTGAGTACACTGGTAATCCTGGCACTTGGGAGGCTGAGGCAGGAGGATGGATCATCACATGACTGAGCCAGCCCAAGTTATATATAAGTTCCAAACTGTGCTACCGTGCGAGGCACTGTAGCCACAAAAGGCATCTAGAATGATTCTATGTTTAGCCTGTATGTACATTCTGTGTAGTTTTTAAGCATAACTTTCAGACTCAGACAAATTTTTTCTTAAATAACATATTGTGTGTGTTTGTGTGAGAGATAATTTGAAAATCCAGTAAGCCAGCGTAAACAAAAATTATTACTAAATTCTCTCCACCAAATAACACTTAATACAAATAAATATAACCCAAGTGAAGTTGGTTTTTGCAACAAAGCCATTAAATTTAGTAATCACCTAAAGTACGGCCAGAGACCTTCCATACCTTCCATAGCCACCAGGGGGCATACTACAGCCATTCAGCAGATTTTCATAGGTTCTATGTATAACAACAAAACAAAGCAATAAGGAAGTAGCAAGGACAGGTTCAAATTAGTTCAGGCGTATCTGTGCAAACCAATCAGCAATCTGCTTTGAGTAATCTATTTTGCATATGCAAAGGCCATTAGGAAAAATTTACATTGGGGAAGGGTGTGTACCCTGCAAACAAGTCTCCAAGGCAGCATATGCAGAAGATAATCCTACAGCTCACTCTAGCATTGTCCTCTGGACTTCAGATACCATCCACCTACATTATTCTGTAGAATCTGTGCTCCTCTGTAGATCAGCAACATGGGTCAAAGCGCTTCCACTGGACTGCACCTCAGTTTACAGAAAAGGCATTTCTATTTTATAGCAGAAAATGTCTGCCGTACCTAGAAGCACATTGCATGATGTGATGAATTAAGTTTCTCCTGGAAGTACTTTTTTAATCTAAAAGGAGTTTAAAAACGAAGTATTTATTTTAAGTCCTTACTTTACACATTCAGATCCAAAAACTTGGTGAAATATTATCAACATTTTTCTATAGAAATTTATACATTAATAACCTGAGAAAAGTGTGTTACCTGAGATGTCTCTATGCCTTGTAATTTTTTTCAGTTTTTTGATTCATTCTTTTTAAGGGAAGGGCAGTGAGCCTCTTCTTCAGAGAACTTTTCCTGAGGCCCCTCCCCACACCCACTTCTTTCACTTTCTAGCAAGGGATTACAGCCATGAAACAAAGGGAAACTGTTTTGTCTAAGCTTATAATCTCCCTGCTCAAAAAACTCAAGAATTTAAGTGGCTGTTCAAGAGCTACATAGAAACTCAGCCAATCAGTAGTCAGCATTCTATTTCCTGCCCAGCAACAGGAGACAGACAATAAGGTCAGGAAAACCTAGTTGACAAAGCCCAGAGCTGAAATGGTGCAATGTGGTTCTTTGTCTGAAACAAATAATCTAGAACACAGATCCCTGTCTTAAACCCATGATATAGTTTAAATATACAGCACACATAAACAAGTGAATAAAATTTATAGATCTTTTATGCTACTTTCTCTGGATTTAATCAATGTTCATAAATGTTTCTAAAATATAACTTATCTGAGGAATCAGTTAAACAGGGACAATACATAAAAATACCATTCCTACATAATGAGTTAGAACCTATAAAATTCAAAATATACTTTCTTTTACCAGGTTAATAGTTCTTATATTTGTAAAAAAAATTTATATAAAAAAATCCCACCAAAATATTAAATCCCAATAATTAAGATAATCTCTCAAACCATTTCACCTACCGTTACTAATACAGATTTCCAAACCCCAAATTCAACAGGCTCCTGGACCATAGGCAGGATGACAAAGCACGGTGCTGTCTACTGCATGGACCTGACTCAGCTTAATCCACAGGACAAAATCAAAATGTCCGGTTCTGCTTGATCTAAGTGGTAACAATGTATTTACTACAAAAAGCACAATTAATTGCTTTTCACAGTTGATTTTTAAAGACTACATAAGCTCTGCTTTTGAAGCAATAAAAGGTGTGAATTATAAGTTAATTTTACAGGGTTTTTTTTTATACTACCAAAAAAAAAATCTGTGATCAGAATTTACTTCCTCCAAATTCACTATCTTTATTAGCTTTTTCTAGTCAACTCGTTTTTAAACTCATCATTTTCCCCCTTCGTTACAGGTGAACCTTGCAATTTTTCAAACATACCCAAGAGGGAGCTTGCCGCAGCCATAATTTTAGTTTATATAATCGCCCCATAAGGGAAATAAATCAACAGCTGCTTCAGTGCTTCCTTCAGTCCTGCGAGGGAACTGAAATTCACTCTGATTGGCTCAAAGCCTTAGCTGCCTACAGCCAATCAGAGAAAAGTATCACAAACCTTACCCAGCAACAAAGGAAGCCCATGAGGGCAAGTGCTCTAAGAAACTACAGCACAGTGGAAGTCAACGGAAACAATGAAAATGGAAACCTCTTATACATAACCACAACCTCAAATGCTTTGTGTCAATAAAAGCTATCTATAGTGCTGTTTGATTTTTGAGAAGTTTTCCCCCCCATTTTATTGTTTATATTTAAACTAGGGTCTATATTGTTTCTAAAAACAGCCCAAATAAATACCAAGATTATTGATTCAAAACACACAAAAGCACCATGCTAATTCAAATTAGTATCTTTAATAAAGAATACATAAAAATACAACTCACAAAAAACTTGGAACAAAAGCAAAATCATGTTAAGTAAATGCAGCACAGATCTTTGACAAACACTTCAATTATGTCCGTGCTGGGAGAAACATCACTAATATTTTTCTGACTGATCAGATGCTGAAAATCCCGGGTTTTGAGAATTTGTTTGTTTTTCATTTATGTAAATGTCTGTCACATGTGTGCATGTGCCATCAGCAGCCAGAGAGGGCATCAGATGCCTTGGAGCCTGAGTTAAGGCTGCTGGGAACTGAACTCAGTGTTCTTAACCACTGAGCCATCTCTCTAGCCCGGGAAAATGTTTTATTCAAATTCTGTCCTTAGATGGCGTAACAAAATCAAATCAACAAACTGACTACTAATAATCAACCCCTAAACATCATTTTACTCATTACTCACGCTTTCTATTGCCCATAAGAATCTGTTTGTCATCATGCTGACCTGACCTTCATCATGATCTACCTTCATCATGATCTTCATGACTTGAATTTGGAAGAGTGGAAGAGAAGATTCCCACAAACTGTCCTCTGACCTCCAAGACACACATGAACACACAACCACACACCAAATAAATAAATAAATGGATGGATGGAGGGATGGGTAGGTGGGTGGATAAGTAATATAAACTAAAAACAAACAAACCCTCATTTCTCAGTTGATAGCTCTAAGGTTTGCATTGCTTGGAAATTGGCAGTATTTATTCATGAAGGGCCATAAGAAATAATCAGTTACACAATAAATACTAACAACCTTTCTCATTGTTTACCATCCATTAGTCTGATAATAATTCATTACTTTGACCTTATCTGGGTTAGTATATATTAAATCAAAACTTAAAAAAAAAATGTATCTCAAAAACCAAGATGTGTTGTTTTGTTTAAAGTGCATTATTTTTCTGTGACTTTACCCTGACCTCTTTTATTAGGTCATATTTTTAACATTAAAAATTAAATAAAACAAAAAGGCCTACCACCAGTGCTGGAGAGATGGCTCAATGCTTAAGAACATTGGTTGCTCTTCCAGAGGACCAGGTTCAATTCCCAGCACCCAGCACTGAGATGGCTCAAAATTTGGCTTCCCTGGGCCCCAGGCAAACATGGGATGCACAGTGTGTGTGTGTGTGTGTGTGTGTGTGTGTGTGTGTGTATGCAGGCAAACACATATACACACAATAAATTTAGAAAAGAAAACTACCAAGAAACTGAGTGTTAGTTCATACTTTATTTTAGGAAGTTCAAGTTTCCACGTGCTTAAGTATTTGGTGTGATTTCTGCTTTTAATAAAAGGTAGTACTGGTAAATATTACCAACATTTGTCTCTGCATACTCAAAAAAGCCTCTTTCTCTTCTTCCTTATTCTAAATAGGACAAGATTCTATAGCATGTTTATCTCAAAAGACAATAGTACTGTGCATTAAACACACTATAAAATATAAAAGCATGCAGCACTGAGAATTACCATCTAACAGTCTTCTACTCATGGAAAATGCAATTAACTATCTTTTCCTAGGACAACCAGAAAATCTGATATGAAACAAATGTTTTCTGAGTCTAATCAAAACCTAACATGTAACTAAACCTGGCAAGTTGCATGAGATGCATAATCTCACATCCTGGACTGGTGGCTTTATTATATTTTAACCAGTATTCTTATCAATTCTTCACCAGTATTGCTACCATTTCCTATTTCTGCCACCATTTTAAAGGCATCATTTAAATATAAACATTATTCGGTTTTAATACCTACATGTACATTAACAAAGCACTTTAGCATATCTCGATACATCTCCAGTATAAGATTTTTAGTATAGGCATATTTTAGGAAAGCAAAACTTTCATATCAGAAAACATCTTAAATATATCAATGCCATGATATGCTTCTAAAGCCATTCACAATATAATGAAAATTGGAGTATCCTAATGTTATGATAATGAACACACACTATATAGTTCAGACTATGTAATAAATCCCGACTAAAGAATATGCATTGCATATATGTAACTGACACCTACAAATAATTTTTTAAATAAAAAATGTTCTTTTAGAAAGCAAAGGTAGTAATCTAGAACATTCTAACAGTTTCTAAGCTAGCATGCTCACACATTTACATGTAAGTAATAAAATATACCACTTACACAGTGTCTAAGTATCAAAGTATAACACCTTAAAATCACATCTGACAAGAGGCTTTTCAGCCTCATGGAAGTTTGCATGGACAGTGTGTTTTTATTTCAAAATTAAAACACCCCTTTAAGAGAAATCTCTACTTATCACTACACTACACGCTGATGAAAGCCCTCCCTGAAATGATAAACGTACCCCAAAGGAGCCCCTTGCAGCCATTTTAGCAGCTCTTTGACAGAAACAGAAACTGAAATACAATTTGCATAGTCACTGTGGTTGGCTAATGAAAGCAGGGTCATGTAACCAATCAGGAAGTTAGAACTTGGGCAACCAAAGGAGGAGAAAATTTAAATCCACCTGGCAACAGCCTAAAAATAGAAACAATATGCAAGCCTAATTCGTAGAACAGATGTGAGCCTAACAGCAAAACTTCCTGGCTGAAAAATCTCATTTTCTTGGAGAGAAAATAGTCTTGCATTTTGTAACCTAACATATCTGATACCTTTTATTAGATTCCAATTACAAAAAAAAAAAAAAAGCATGTTCCATTAAATAAATGGATCAGTGCCAAGTAGCATTCCATTGTCTGCTCTCCTGTGTCCACGCGAGCAAGCACATCCATCGGAGGTTTCCCTCTTCCAGGAGAACAATGAGGCACTTGAGTCCCAGTTCTAACAAATCCCAGGCTTTCAAGAAAAAGAAAAATCCAAATATCTGAATAACACAGCATTTGCTTACCTATTTTTGTGCAATTATTTGAGAATGTCATTTATTGATTTTTCAAAAGCCTAAAAACACAACTCAATAAACCAGACCTCTAAATAAGATGATTTCCATATTTGTTTTTTAAAACATAAACCTCTAATGATAGTGCATCTTATTTACATAAGACATAAATTATTTTATCAAAAGTTAATTAGTATCACTGAGGAAAAATTTGTCAAAATATATTTGAACATAAATAATCCCTATAAAATTTCATTTTTTGATGTTTCAATTGGTTCCTAGTACAATGGAGATGTTAAAGTCCACATGTTTAAAATTTCTTCAGTTGCCAGCCTGGTCTACAGAATGAGTTCCAGGACAGATAGAGCAACATAGAAAAACCCTGTCTCAAAAAAACCAAAAAATAAAAAATAAAATAAAATAAAAAAATCTTGAGCTGTCAAGATGTGAGACACATTTCTTCACTCTAAACTTTGCAACCTAGTGGTTTTTAGCATATGTATGCCTTTTTCTCTGCAAATTACGTATTTACTCCAGAAATAAAGGTGACTATCAAAGAAGAATATAAAGGCAAGAGATCTGGCTCAAAATGAAGAGGGTTCACCAAGCATGTATGCAGCCCTAGGGTTGAATCGTAGGCATGGAGGCGGGAGGACACATGGATAATGAAGGAAAGTTTAAGACAGAAAGAAGAGGCAAGCTAAGGCAAAAAATAAAAAAATAAAATAAAAATGCAAAGGGAACACTTGCGTTTCAGTTCACCGCAAGCTCTAGCTGCTGACAACTAAGGCTGGGGAGAGTCGCTCCTATTCAAACAAACAATTGCCTTGTGGTTTTCTTTTTAATGTTTCTGGTTTTGTTCTTGTGGTGATGGAGATCAAACACAGACTCACTTAAATAAATAGAAAAGGCTCCAGGAAACATGTGACAAAGGTTAAATTTACCTTCTGATAACACAATGGCTAAATATTAAAATGGAATTTCATCTAGCATAAAATTACTAATTTTAAACAGTTTACCTAAAAAAGTAAATAAAGATTACTTCTTCTTAATGTTCTATTCTTATTTGTTGCACATCCAGGACCTAGCTATATTTATTTTAATAAAAAGGATTAAAATAAAATCTTAAATCATGAGCAAATAAACTATTATCACCATCACACAAGAAAGCAATATGAATTGAGCAATGATCTACAATTGATGAGCTCTATTCCTCACATGTGATCACATTTTGTTAGACGGCACCAGTGATGGGCGCGCTTCTTTGATAAATCTAGATCATTAACCTAGATCGTTCCTGTAACTATTTATAAGCCTTAGAATGGCTAGCTTCTTCTACTGCAGTACTAGTTAAACCTGTTTCTCACATCTTTTACTTACATTTGGTCAGTTTTACTTTGAGAAAACCAAGCATTCCCCAGCACCCACAATCAGGAAACTCACAGCAATTTGTGATTCCAGCTCCAGAGGTTCCAATGGCCTATTCTATACCCATACATCAACAAACAATTACAACACAGATATTTTTAATCATTTAAAAGAATAGACTTTAGGGAATTAGCCTGGTGGTTCTTGCAAAGGACCCAAGTTTGGTTTCCAGCAATTATATCTGTTGACTCACAACTGCTATTAACTCCAGCTTCATAGGGTCCAAGTCCTCTTCTAGGCGCCAAAGTCATTGACAAGCATAAGTGGCGCACGTGTGCATGCACACACACACACACACACACACACAAATAGAAATAACTTTTTAAAAGATTTACATGTTTAACTACAGACATAAACTTATAAAGCCTTTATTGTCTTCCTGATTACCTCAGTTTTTATAAGCCAGATTTCAAAAGACTACATTAAAAAATTCTTAAATTCTTCAAATTCAAATGAGAAAAAAAGAGAGTATGCCTTTCTCTCCAATCCCATTTTCAACTACACTTTTGCTCATAACCCTATTTATAATTCAGTCATAGACAAAGACATCCCAAGTAGTTGCTAGGCAACAGCAGCATGCTCAGTTTGGGCCTATTGGAGAGCTGGCTGTCTGCCACATTAGAGAATTTAACTGAGCCTAGAGCCTCCAGAATTCAAAGAAGCAGACAAGGAAACGAGAAGAAAAAGGATGAGAACAGAAAGAGACAGAAAGAGAAGAGGAAAGGGAGGCGGAACAATGAGGAGGAATAGAGAAAGGGCAAAGAAAAAAATACAAAGATAGTAAAAACTGTAATATTCCAAGCATATTATTTATGCTAGCACCTTATTTCCAAAACTTGACAATCACCAGGAGGTTTGCAATCCTGAAGCCCCTCGTCTAATAAGCAGACAATGTAGCCTGGGCGAGGGAGGAAACAGGCAAGAGCATGCGCAGGACTTCCATTACATCAGACCTTTAAGGACTGGAAAAAAACAACTAGATTTCCCAGAAATTTATTCCTATATGCTTGACACACTGCTAAAGGATGATGTGTGCACCCTAAACCAAACTATTTTTCTATCTTAAAACTGCAATAATTTAAATTTTAAAAATGTACTAAGAACCCAAAAACAATTACAAAGCCCAGCTGTCCTTTCTGAATAAACCTCGGATGGCAATGAGTGCTTCAATGTTCATTCATTTATACAAATTAACAGTGATAAAAATAAAACTTTGCAATGTCAAGATTTAGTCCTTAAGCAAACAAAGATCATTTCAATCAAAAAAATCTTCCAACTTAAGCCAGTGTGGTGCTATGTTCAATACTAGAAACCCTGACCAAAGGTCTCAAATACTTGACTACAGTAAGAAAAACCTCCATTCAGAACAGCAAGGAAAAACCTATCTAAAAACATCTATATGAATGTTTAAATTATGTGAAATATTGGAACTATGTAAGAAGACATAAGACTTAATGCAGAAAGTGCATTACTTTTCCTAGGCAAAATTTGTCAAAAGAAAATTCTAGCTAAAAGTTCACCTATGTAATTTTTGTACTATAACAAAAGTGTTAAGATTAATATGTAAAACAAAAGAATGGTTTATAAAAAGTGAACATTTTTAGAAACCAAAAATGTTTTCTCGTCAAATATAAAAGCTTATAAAAAAGTAAATTCTTGTTTAAAATTTAGAGTGCAGTAGAATTGTTCATAATGAAATAAACAATGAGACAGCTTTTGAAATAAATGAGTGAGAGTAGACATAAACACAATATCAAAAGGTTCTATATAATCATAGAAGATCCAATGGCACAGAAAGAAAATTAAACACAAATTCTGAAGCCCATTTGGAAAACAGAAATAGCTACAAATGAATCAGAAAAATAAAAGAAAATTTCAGGTTTTCTCATTAACATTGCTGTGCAGACGTCATGTGGCTCACTGTAAGAATAATTAATCAGAAGCGCTGGTGAGAGGCAACAGGCATTAGCTCCACCCAGGTGCCTGACCTTTCTATCTCAGGTCATGCCAGACTGTTTAAAAGAGGAACAGAACAGAATACACAGTTACACTATAAATAGCAAACAAACAAACCAACAAACAAAATCACTAAGAAAATCGTTTTCAAAACTAATGGAAGCCGGGCGTGGTGGCGCACTCCTTTAATCCCAGCACTTGGGAGGCAGAGGCAGGCGGATTTCTGAGTTCGAGGCCAGCCTGGTCTACCAAGTGAGTTCCAGGACAGCCAGGGCTATACAGAGAAACCCTGTCTCGAAAAAAACAAAAAAAAAAAACAAAAACTAATGGAGCATCAACTAAAAAACATTAGACACAGTTCTGACG
This sequence comes from Mus minutoides, assembly GCA_902729485.2. NCBI lineage: Eukaryota > Metazoa > Chordata > Mammalia > Rodentia > Muridae > Mus > Mus minutoides. Next base: position 712,186 of record LR749711.1, read on the forward strand.
TTAGAGACAGTTCTGACAGTTCTGATTTTAGAGACAGTTCTGACGTTAGACAGTTCAGACATTAGACACAGTTCTGACAGTTTTAAACACGCAAACTGATATTTTTTTTAAGGTATGAAGAAATTTCTGAAAAGTATTATGCCCGAAATGCACTGCAGATGTTTGTAACTCATCAAACAAGAGACCTGCTGTGAATTCTGGGACTGTCCCTGCCTGGCTGCCTATGTCACTTGAGACACACTACTTTCCTTGGGTCTATGACCTCTTGTATGACACTGATCCTGTAAAGTGTCTCTGCACAAATACTCTGATATCATAAGCAGTCAATAAATACTTTCCTATTTTTATAACATTATGATGTTAAACACAAGTAGAAAATTCTGAACACATATGTGGTCATCCAATTATCCAAGTATGGAAGGATAGGTGCCAAGTCTGTTAAAGCAGTTCTCTTGAGAAGAGGGAACATAAACATACGTTCACTCAGACCACATATGCCACTTTGAATCTTCATGTAAAATACACTGAATAATCTGTATTTGACCAGCTAACCATATTCTACTTACTGTCTTCCATGCTAGTACTAAGGGTGTTAAGTCTATATGGCTGTAGTTAGGATAGTACTACACATGCTAAGACAGTCGGCCACCATTCAAATGACACCCTACCTTTATAAACAGAAGAGTGGAGGGACTGAGGAGGCCACACTTCCCCAACAAGCATGTAAACCAACAGTTTAAATCCCCAGCAAGTACCTAGGAAGCCAGGCACAGCAGAATGTATCTATCCAACCCTAGCACTGGAGGGGCAGTGAGAGGAGGGTCCCTGGGACTCACTGGCCAGCTGCAGAGATTCAGGTTCTATGAGGGACTCTGCCTCAAAAAATAAAGAGAGCGAGAGGGAGCACACTGAATTTCAAGTTAGTAAACATATATTTTTTTAAATCATCTACAGGTACTCTACCTAAGAAGGCATATCTTATAATAAAGCAATATCGTCACTCTGAAAATGAGGACTCTAACAAATTACATGCTAGACAAATGTTGACCCAAAATTGGAGGAGCATATAAATTAATGCTATATCTAACATATTTTGAAAGAATTCAAAGTGAAAAATCAAGTAATTCACCCAAGAGATCCACTCCAGGTGCACACATCAGAAACACTAAAGAATGTACTTCATATCAGACAAAACAAAACAGGGCTCAGAAGTTCAGGAGTAAAAATAAAACCCCCAAGCAGAGATACACACATTTCTTCCTAAAATCTATAGATGCAATTAAAAAAAAAAATCTAGTAACAATCCAGAATGATAGGGAAATATATAGAATCATATATACAGGGGCTGGTGAGATGGCTCAGCGGGTAAGAGCACCCGACTGCTCTTCCAAAGGTGATAAGTTCAAATCCCAGCAACCACATGGTGGCTCACAACCATCCGTAACAAGATCTGGCTCCCTCTTCTGGAGTGTCTGAAGACAGCTACAGTGTACTTACATATAATAAATAAAAATAAATCTTTAAAAAAAAAAAAAAAGAATCATATATACAGTCAAATGTAAAATTCTTATAAATATACCAATAAATATTAATAGTGAGCTCACATGTGGTAATAAATATTTTATAAATTCAATAACAACAAAAAAAACCACAAATAAAACCATATATACCAGCAGGATAAGAGGAAGATTATCTATTAAAACAAAGAACAAAGAACAAAACTTGGAATAAAGAGGCAATTTGTAAAACAAAAACAAAAAAAAACTAACAGCAAAGCACTAACAACATATCCTAAGTAATTTTGCAAAACTAGTCATATAAAAATTGATAGTCCAGGTCAGTGGAGGTGCATTAATACTAGCACAGAAGAAGAGGCAGGTAGATATCTGAGTTACAGGCCAACCAGGACTATATAGAGAGACCTGGTCTAAAAATAAATTGGATGGATGAATGAATGAATGAATGAATGGATAGGTGATGGACAGACAGATGGACAGATGTGTTGGTAGGCAATGTGTTGGTGGGCTTAAAGCACTCTGTCACAAGTTGATGAGGTTAGTTTCTTTAAAAAAAAAAATGGTAGTCTTAATTTCACCAACTCAAAAAAGCCCACTTAATTGTACTAACCCCCAAACACTAATACAACGGGGAATGTAAACTGTCATTCAATACAACAAAAGCAGAAAACATGAAAGAAACTCAAGCACAGCTGTCAAACCATGAAAAGATAAAGGGAAATGCAGCAAGCAGCATGCAGAGAAAGCAGAAAATACTAATAGAAATGTAAAAGATACAAATTTAAGAAAATCTACTTGTCTCAAGTATTCAAGTAAATTATAGATCATCAATGGAGTACCAGAAAGGACTGAAGGCTTTTAATTTATTGTAAACTCAAGATCTGGGCTGGTAAAATATCTCAGCAGGTAAAGGCTTTCATAATCTGATGACCTGAGTTTAATCCCCAAAATTTGCATAGTGTGGGGGGGGATGACTCTTAAAAGTTGTTTTCTGACCTCTACACAGGCATCATGACATACACTCTCTCAACAAATAAATGTACAACCAAACTTAAAATCTTCAACAGCACAAAATGGCTACCAAAACAAAGTTAAACCACAGAACAGAAACATAAAGTCAAGAAATATAAAATACCTACCGTTTCAGGGTAGCAGGTTAACTAAACATTAGAGGCAGTCTTATAATACCTAAAAACTAAAAATGAGAATGCCCATCCTAAAGAATACTCTGAACAACATGTTGTACAAGGAATACTTGTAGGAATGGAGAATAGTTAGCCTCGGACATACATGCTATCTCACTTACTTCAGGAACACAGGCATGGGACAGATGGAATTGAAGAGATATGAAGAAAGCTAACTTTGTATCAAAACCATCAATCTGTCACATGCCTGACAGTAAAAGACTAGAACTGGAACGGCTTCTTCATCTTCTAACGCTGTTGGCCATTAAAACGCTGCTGCAGAACAAGAGGATTCCCTGTGTGTCAGGAACCTATACAGGCAGTTCAAACTACTCCACTCTGCCCTAACTCATTGCCAAGAGTCTATGGTTCTATGGTGTGCTAAGTAATTTTATTGCTGTAGAGGAAACAGAACTATGACTCATACTTTTCCTACATACTTTTCCTTAGTTTGGCTTTTTATCCTTCAGAGTCTCAATGACGGCCCAGGCTGCCATGGAACTAACTCATTCTCTAGTCCAGGCTGGACTGAAGTTGGTGGACATCCTCCTGCCTTAGCCACTAGTGTGCTGAGATTACAGGTCAGAGCCACTCTCAGATTCCCTCGTCTCAAAGATTGGACACTTTTACCTTCGCCTTACAGATTTCCTTCTGTGTGTTCATCTATACACAGAATCCCCATCTTAACTTGCTATGGCATGGCCCTCAACTTTTAACAGCATTCAATAAATTACTTAGTTTGAGTTGAATAACCCTCTCTTTTTCATAGGAGAAACTCCTCACAGGGGTGGTATTTTCATAAATACCACTCCACTGCCCAGTCCAACATTTTCCTAAAACATAATGGCTCAAAATACATGGGAACATTTCCCAAATGTTTCAGAGGTCTTTGTCCAGCAACATTAACAAAATTATAACCTTCTTCCCATCTAACCTCAAAATTACTCAATACTGCTTTGTGTTATTATTGTAATCATGGTGAAACAGAGTTAAAACAAACAAACATACGTTTCTGTACTTTACAGACTTATACCTTAAAACAATATTCATGAGCAAAACTGTCAAAAGACAACAGTTAAGTCCACACTTGGGAAACATGGCAATACACTACCATAGCTAGCTAGCTAGCTCTTTACATGCATAACCATAAAGTAATAGTGACCAGTTACCTTTCAGAAGCTAGAGAACTGGAAACCCCACCTATTATACTTTAAGGTTGTAGGAAAAGCCTAGTGTTTACCTGCTAGAGTTAGACACAGAAGAGGGTGGCCTGCTGGGCATTTTCCTCTGTGTCCCTACGATGACATCACTACTTCACGTCTCCTCCTACTTACACCTATTCCCCAAATACAATTACAACAATTTAAAATATCTAACCTCTGCATGACAGTATTTGGAAATTAATTTATTATGTGGAGTGAAAAACTGGATACTGTCAACTCTGTATAAACACCTATTGTTTAACATGTCAGTCAAATGTGAATGCATAAGCAGTCTGATCTACAATGCTGACCTCTGTTAAATGCACACTAAAACTTTACAGTGAGTTAAGGTAGAGAATGCCAATTCTCCTCATACACCAGTTGGTGCTGATGTAACTGAGGACATGGGAAGAGGCTATAGCGGCTGATTCATATGCAATATGAATCGATGATATACATTAGTAATATCCACATGAAGCTCATTTCATTTATTAACTAGTTCATTTCACTTTAAATGTGAATTCACAATGACATCTCTTTAAAAGACTAAATCCAAATATGGCTCTCAAGATCTCCTGAATATTAACATTAATAATCTACCAATCCTGTCATTACTATAGCTGGGGAAAAAACAACCAAAGACAGAGAGACAGCTGGAGCACCTAGGATGAGGAGATGTCACAGAAAGGGGACTTGAATCTCTTACCTAGGGATAGCTTGTTACTGTAAAAAGATTTCCTCTTCTTTATTTAAGCCAGTGCAAACTTTAAAATCTACTGAGACTTCTAGGTTAACCTTCTTGAGTTTAAATTTCTTACTTGATTCGTATTCCTTTTTAAAAACTCAGGAACACAATACAATAGTTGCTATGTGTTGTGATTCCTTTTGTTGTTTCATATCTGTTGAGTAGTTTGTGCAGCAAACATCCCATTAACATCCCATTAACCACAAAGCCAAAAAGCTGTCATTCAATGTATCAGTGATGCTCACAGGGCACAAGAGCTAATCTTCAAAAGGACTGTTTGCAGTGAAGATGCCTAGAATCTATCTGAATTCTCTGTGCCGCTCTCTATCCGGGCAGCTATGGGGTTTGCGGCAACTGTTCCAAGTGCCTCCCACCTATTACTAATGGTGTCAGTAGGCACAGTCTCTAAGAGCCAAACTTAAAACCTTAAAACACACAGTTGTGAGCTGGGCGTGGTGGCGCACGCCTTTAATCCCAGCACTCGGGAGGCAGAAGCAGGCGGATTTCTGAGTTCCAGGCCAGCCTGGTCTACAAAGTGAGGTCCAGGACAGCCAGGGCCAGACAGAGAAACCCTGTCTCGAAAAAACAAAAAAACAAAAAAACAAAAACAAAAAAAAACCGCACAGTTGCTCTCCGTCATCCACGGCACTGCCAGTGGCTGGAGTCTCATGACTGTGACACTAAGACTTCAACCCTCCACTACCAGCCCACACATTCCAAAGAGGAAGTCCAGGACATGTGTTATCTGCTGCCACTGCACAGGCAGACTGCAGTTCCAGCTAGCTGGCGCCAGTAAGAACAATTTACATAAATAAAGCAGTCCTTTCTTCATGGCTGGAGAAAAAGCTCTTGCCATTAGTTCTCCAGCAGGCACTGGCTGGTTCTAGAAGCCAACTAGTTAGCTAGCCACTAAAAGAAGTCAATTCCCAGAAAAAAAACAAAAGCAACTTCTACCAAAACTCAACCCCTGCCACATGAAACAATTTAATCCCCCCCAAATTTTTTTAAATCCTTAGCTTACTTGGTCACAGACTTATATATACACTAATATAATCATTAAAACCATAAAATTATAACTCATTAAATAAAAGCTATGTTCACTCTAATATACAACTATGTTTTCAGGTTTTATTAATGAATAAATATAAATTTTTGCAAGCAAACTTATTCATATTCACTGAATAAGACGCACATCCTTATGTACCATTATTATGATGGTCAAATAATTCAACATATTTACTAACACCATCTAACATTACTAAAGTATGTTCTTTCTTCCTACCAAAACAAAGACATATTGAATTACAAATGTCAGTGCCACAATTCCTGTCAAAATTATGTGGCTGATTTATCAATTTCCTCATGGGCAAGCATCAAGTCACTACCGATGATTGTGGGTACCTTGATTTAAACTGTGTTTGGTTATGATTTACTGATACAAATTCTACAACTCCATTTACTTGGACTTTACCCCCACTTTAAAAGTACAGATGACCTAAACTATAGTTAAATCCACAGCCTAGTTCTACATTCAAATGAACAAACTAGAAAAGTACTTAAAATGATAGGGATGACCTCAAAATACATTTTTATTTTTAGATTTATTCTTATTATTTTAGATTATCTGTCTGTATGCATTTTGCACATGGGTAGGTCCATGTAAATGCTAGCTGCACACAGAGGCCTGACGTGTCAGGTCTCTCTGGAACTGAAGGCAGTTGTGAGCTCCCTGAAGTGGACGCCAGGAATGGCAAGAGCAGTAAGCACTCCTAAGCCACTGAGCCATCTCCTATAACCATGTTCCTTAGTTTTATCCTTATTTTTAACTTTAAGTCACCCTTTATATAGTAATGAGACTCTAAATATGAATAAAGAAGTGCTATTGTATAAACAGTAAATGGGAATCTTCAATATGCAGACGATTATAACTGTCCCCTGTGAGAATGACTGAAAGGAAACGGATAAATTCTTCTCAGACAACCGCATTGTCTTCTCAAGACCTGTCCACCCTGCCCACTCCACCCCAGCAGACAAAATGACAGTAAAATACAATGCAATTTCAGAATTAACCATACACTTAATATTGGGAAGGGAGGGGCACACTCTGAACACCAGATTCTTAAGTACCTCATTCATCAGAAAGACTCAAGAGCTGCAAAGAGAGCTTAGAAGGCTTTACAGCGCCTTAATCACTATCCTACTTCTGTGAAGAGAGACACCATGACCAATGCAATAAGACAAAGAAAGCATTTAATCGGGGGCTAGCTTACAATTTCAGAGGTTTAATTCAGTATCAGCACGGTGGGAAGACTAGCAGCAGGCATGGCAGGGATGGCGCTGCAGAAGCAGCTGAGAGCTACATCCCGATCTACAGGGAGACAGGGAGACACTGAGTTTCCATGAGCTTTTGAATCCTCAAAGCCCACTCTCCTCATGACACACTTCTCCAACAATGCCACACACACACACACAATCGAAGCCACTCCCTGGTGACTAAGCATTCAAATACATGAATCCATGGCCATTCTTATTCAAACCACCACATTCCAGTCCCTGGCTCCTATTGGCTTATAGCCATATCATAATTCAAAAATGCATTCAGTCCAATTTCAAAGATCACCCTAATCTATCCCACTTTCAATACTGTTTAAATGTCAAAAGTCTCTGAGACTGATGGCACTCTCTTAACAATAAGCCCTGTAAAATCAAAATCAAAAAGCAGACCACATACTTCCAACATATAATTGCTCAGAATATACATAATCATTCCAAAGGGAGGAAAGAGAACATAATGAGGAAATACTGAAGCAAATCATGACCAAAAACTAGCAGGGTAAACTCCAAATTCTGTCTCCCCAATTCCTTCCAATGTTGTTGCCTCTGCAGCTTTCCTTGGCATGTATACCAAGACTGGCACCTCCAGCACCTCTGAGTCTCCAACACAATCCAGGCTTTACCCTCTTCCAATGGCCTCTCTAGGCGTCCACACAAGGACACCCTTCACACATGCCCAACCTCAGCAGATTTTCTTAGCAGCAGAGGGAGGTTCCACAACCCTTTCTTGTATCATTAACTCTGATGCCAGACCCACATGGCTGAAGCTGCCAAGAAGTTCTTCTGCTTGCTGGGGCTGGAACTTGGCATCCTGTTCAATACCATTTACATCAGCTTTCCATCTTTGTTGCTGACGCTTTTCTCTAATTCCTTCTCTAAAGTTGGAAAGTGAGCAGGGTGGGATGTTGCCCTGAAGTCCCCACTCCCTTCACTTCGTTTAGCAACAGGTTCTTCCTTAAACTTTCTTCTCCTTCAGCACAAGACTTCATCATTACTTCATGGTTGTATCAGTCAGGGTTCTCTAGAGTCACAGAACTTATGGGTAGTCTCTAGATAGTATGGGAATTTGTTGATGACTTACAGTCTGCAGTCGAACTCTCCAACAATGGTCAGCAGCAGCTGTGGATGGAAGTCCAAGGATCTAGCAGTTGCTCAATGCAACAAGGCAAGCAGGTGAAGGAGAAAGAATGAATTTTCCTTCTTCCAATGTCCTTATGTAGGTCTCCAGCAGAAGATGTGGCCCAGATTAAAGGTGTGTGCCACCATGCCTGGATCTTTGTCCCAGATGATTTTGAACTCAGAGATCTCCTTGCCTTGATCTCCTGGGATTCATAGCCACTATGCCTCAAGATCTCCATCCATGTCAAGTTCCAGGTCAGAAGCTTGTATCTCCCAGTCTCCAGATCAGGATCACAGGTGAGTCTTCCAACTCTGCATTGTAGTTCATTCCAGATATAACCAGGCTGACAGCCAGGAACAGACACTACAATGGTGTTCCTTTTTCTCCACAAACTGTAATTGTATTTGTCCAGCTTGTTCCTGGACATTATAGATCTGCATAAGAGTAGCCACTAATAATCACACAACACAGTCAGTAATACTAGGCTGTCTTCAAATCTCCTCTTCGAAGGCCATTAATCCAAAATTCTTCAACATCAAGGAACGTTTTGCAGACAAGGGCAGAAAGCAGCCACATTCTTTGCTAAAATATCACACGAACCATTTACTAATATTCTTCCCCTCTTAAATCTCTTGGTGTGTGTGTGGGGGGGGGGCAATTGATGTTGTCCTCAGCACCACCATCTTCCATGTTCATATTGATATGATTCATTCAGGCGCACTTAGAGCATTCAAGTACTTTCTTAAGCCAAAATCCCAAAGTCTTCCATATTCCTCCAACAAGCTGCATGGTCTCAGGCCTGTAATAGCAGCACTCCACACACATACCTCATACCCGACTTCTGTATTAGTCATTTTTCTATTGCTGTGAAGAGAGCACTGGCCAAAGCAACTCTTATAAAAGAAAACATTTAACTGGGGGCTTGCTTACAGTTTCAGAGGTTTCATTCATTATCATGACAGTGGGAAGCATAGCAGTAGGCATGACAGGCATGGTGGATCCACATCTGGATCCACAGAGAGACCCTGGGCAGCTTTAGAAACCTCAAAGCTCACCCTACTCACAACACACTTCTTCCAACAAGGTCATATTAACTAATATTTCCAAATAGTGCCACTCCCTAATAACTAAGAATTCAAATATATGAACCTATGGGGACGATTCTTATTCAAACCACCAGGTACAATCCTTCTATTATTTTACATTTGAGTCCAAGTTGGCCTTAAACCCAGTATCAGAGGTTCTTGACCTATGGGTTACGCCTTTTGAGAGTTGAACAACCCTTTTGCAGAGGTCACAGATCAGATATCCTGCATATCAGATATTCACATTACAATAAATAACTTTGCTGGGCGTGGTGGCACACGCCTTTAATCCCAGCACTCGGGAGGCAGAGGCAGGCGGATTTATGAGTTCCAGGCCAGCCTGGTCTACAAAGTGAGTTCCAGAACAGCCAGGGCTACACAGAGAAACCTTGTCTCGAAAAACCAGAAAATAAATAAATAAATAAATAAATAGATGAACAAACAAATAACTTTAAGGTTGGGAATCAACATTACAGGAGGAACTGAGTTTTAAAAGAGCCGCGACATTAGGAAGGTTGAGAACCGCCATACTAATCTTCCAGCTCAGCTGTCACGTGCTGGGATCATTTTTTAGGTGTCTGTTCTACTTTGTACTTGGTTAAGCATCCAACTTGAAGTTTAATGCAGCATACAATACAATGTAAATAATAAGCCGTTATATATTATTTTAATATCAAATGACTTAATTAATCACTTGCAGTGAATTATCAGAAACAGCTCAACATTCCTGCTTATTGAAAGTGCCACAGAGGCCTGGCAAGCCTCTTCCAGCAGCTTCAGCCAGCAGCAGCAGAGGAGAGGCACTGTAGTTCCAGTACACCAACACATGAATAGTGTGTGATAAACAATGAAAAGAACTGCTTGAAACATGAGAGACATCAAAACAAAATGAGCTTAATTTACTTTTTATGAAACTGCCAAAAATTAGTTTATCAAACTGATTGAAAAAAAAAAATATCTGGACCCTTTTATGCTATGGAGGACCAAGGCTGGGTCCTATAACAAACAGTTGTTGCACTGAGCGCTTACTTAGTGTGCTGGTTTGTATATGCTGGGCCCAGGGAGTGGCACTATTAGAAGGTGTGGCCTTGTTAGAGTAGGTGTGTCCTGTGGGTGTGGTATTTAAGACCCTCATTCTAGCTGCCTGGAAGTCAGTATATTCTGCTAGCAGCCTTCAGATGAAGATGTAGAACTCTCAGCTCCTCTTGCACCAAGCCTTGCCTGGATGCTGCCATGTTCCCACCTTGATGATATGGACTGAACCTCTGAACCTGTAAACCAGACCCAATGAAATGTTATCCTTATAAGAGTTGTCTTGGTAGCAAAACCCTAAGATACCTGTCTACTTGCAAAGCCAGGACTCTTGACATTATGTTTTAGTCTTGCTAAGTTTTGTAAGCCAGCCTCAAGCTTGGAATCCTCTTACTCCAGGGGGCTGGCATGTACTTTCTAATTCTTTAATCATCTCTAATGATCAAAGAACGGTGCAAAGAGATTAAATGATTTATCCTGAAGTGAACAACAGCAAGAGTAGAGATCACCTTTCCTGACATCTGTGTTAATGCCCCCACTGTAATACATGAACGTCCATATCCAACAAAGAAGCCACAGTCGCCATTCTTCACCAGCTGCATTTGCCTTACTTCAGAGACAGGATGGACACACTCAGGCAAACTCAAAACTCCTCAGACATCTCTCAAGTTAAAGCCCCTTCCTCGTTAAACTTATACTGCTGTGGTCAAATGATGTGGTTCTCGGTAGTTCCAATCCAAACTATTATAAATGAACAACAAAACAAACAAAAAAACCCACTTTGTGAAAGTTCTAACTCACCTGAACTATTCAAGCTATCTGAATAGTAATTACCTTTTCTCCCCAGTCACTGTCTTTGGGCAGTGTGGGAACCAGAGTGGTCTACTTCCAGTACAAGTTAGCAACCTCTTCCTCCACTAAGGCTTCATTGTTATCTTGAAATCTGCTTCCAAAGGGGAGTTTCCTTGGAGTTACCTGTCATTCTATAAATGTCAAGAAGCTGTTGGGGTGTGGTGCCTGCCATATGCCTAATCCCAGCTTCCAGAAGGCACAAAGAGTTTGAGACCAGCCTGGACTACACAGTAAGACTATCACCGAAAAAAATAAATAGGAAGGAAGGAAGGAAGGAAGGAAGGAAGGAAGGAAGGAAGGAAGGAAGGAAGGAAGGATGGATCTTTCTTTGATCATTAGAGATGACACTCTGGGCTGACACTCTAGAAGAATGTGAATTCAAATCACACCAATCACAATGTTAACATACCATGTTCACACAACATCAAAGCAATTTTGACAGCTAACATGATGCTGCTGTTAACTAGTAAATGTAAAGAGAAATTTTCAAAGCTAAATTGATATTGGCTTTTATTGTTATCTATGCAAGAAATGTATTTTATCAAAAAAAATTTCACCTTAGAAAAGTTCATATTAGAAAACTCATTATATGTTGTTCAGTTTGGGCAGAAATTTTTGACAAAAATGTGATTTTACTTACCTGTCCACCAAACTGTACTTCAGAATGTAATTTAATTTGTTCTTCCACAGCACCATAAAGACTGGTTGACAGCCAGTAATGTTTTTAAGACAGTGATACCATTAACAGAAGAAACCTCACAGTCCTTTTCTACACTCTAGTGAGGACTCTTCTCCCTCGGAATCTTGGGCTGATGTCACTAATCTTCCTAGGAGGCCTCCCAGCACTGTAGCATTATACAAAAGGAGGGGATGGAGGACCCAGCTTCAATTTCTAGCACACACATGGCAGCTCACAAACATTTTTAACTCCAGATTCAAGGGATCTGATGTCCATTTCTGACCTCTGCAGGCACTGTAAACATAGGGTATATAGATGCAGACAAAACACCTATACATATAAAATAAAAACAAAACTCAAAAAAAATTTAATTAGAAAAAATGCTACCTAAGGTACTGCATCTTCTAAAGAGAACACTTAGTTTAGATGTTAGATCTTCCTTAGGTTAGGGTTAGTAAACTAGATTTTATTTGTGTTTGTTTTCTTCCCCCTTAGAAACTGTATTTTTAGATTATTATGGCTGTCAACACTCCCATTAATTAACAGTACAAAAGGGATTCTGGCTGACAGAGAAGTGTCAGGGTGAAGAGGATGAAACAGAGGAGATACGCTTTGTGTTCGGTGCAGATGACTGGGCAGACAAACAGGCCAACCACTGCCCATCTAGCCGCTTTTAAGATGCAAGAAATGTAGATGTTTATCAACCCAGACGTTAGATGTTAACTAGAAAAATGGGCAGTGGTTAAAGGACAGAAATAAGTCTAGCAGCTGTCAGTCTGTGGCCACTGAAAGGCTCTCATTTGCACCAAGCACAGGGAACACTTGGCCCTGAATTCAAGCCATCGCTTGGAGAAGCAAGCTTGCTTGCTTTCTCTCTCTCTCTCTCTCTCTCTCTCTCTCTCTCTCTCTTTCTTTAAATATACTTTAAAGACTCAGCCAGACTATAGCTGAAGCATATATGCTACACTTCCAATTCTGTAATAGCAACATTCCATTCAGGATTTACTTATGAATATACTTCAGCATGAATTATGTGAAAAACTCCCCATCCTTTCCTGTGACACTCTGATCTAGTCAATATGACAAGGTATGTGACAGGGGGGGGGGGGATTTGTATTTAACTGTGCGCTCTTCATCAATGAACTTTCCCCATCCCAACATTTCCTTTTGAGACTTATGCTAATTTTTAAAAATAGCTTATGAGACAGGGTAAACAACAGGACAGGAGAAAAAGAAAAATGGATAATATATGGCTTCAAGAATTCAGTTCCCAGAATATAGACCACGCCCTCAATTACCCAGCATAACATCTAACCTGTAATTCACAGAAAATCTGAAAAATTTTCCACCAAATGAAAAATAATCTGAGGTCTACTTTATGTTTATAAGCTGTAAAAATGGGAAATGGCAATGAAAAATTTAGCAATAATATTCTAAGGTAGCCAGAATAACTGATAATCTTATAAAGTATGAGAGCAGCAGAAGGAAAAAGTGACCGCCAGCATCAACTGCTCAATCATTTCAACCCTATCAGGGGTTTTCCACCATAGGAAAACCAAATGGCTCTTATGGCATTTCATTCAAATACATGTATTTTAAATAGTACACGCTCCCCTCCCCCATCCTTATACCAAGATCCTTACTGCTCATACATGAAAAGGAAAGAGACTGAGGCGGGAGCCAGTCCCCACTCCTGCCACACTGAGCGCAAGCTTACAGAAAGCAGAGCACACGCTCATACTTGTCACCTTGTTTGTTTTGGGGGCAAATGCACATGAGTAGATGATTTATATAAACTATCATTCAAATTATTAATAATTCATAATTTTACTTGAGTTTAAATTACAAAAAACCTAATTATTTTATTTTTAAAAATGTAAGCAAGAGCAAGTATAAATTAAAGCTCATGACAAGGCAGCAATCTTAAACTATTAAGTAGCAGCTTTCATGTTCCAGTGTAGATCTTCAAAAAAAAAAATCAAAAAAGGAATAAAAGGAGATGCATTTCAGGAAAACTTCAATCAGAATTACATAATGCCTTAGAGGCTGAGCTCTACAAAAAAGATCTGGACACTAATATAAAATTCTTAAGGTCATAAGTGATCTCATTTCAAAGTTTTGTTAAACAATACCTTATTTATTAAATATAATTATTACAAGTAATTTATATAAATTTATACTATGAAATAAGTACAAAATAAAACTTCTTGTATAGCCTTTTAATATGTTGGGAGAGTAATTTTCTTCTCTTTCTGTCCCTCCTTCATTCTCTCTCTCCCTCCTTCCTCTTTCTTTTTTTGAGCCATGATCTCAGTGTGGCCTGCTATTGGCTGCCCCGAGCCGGCCAAGTAGGCGGGGCTCACCTTAGGCTCCTGACCTCTCATCCATGGATCACAAGCTCAAGGTTCAAATTTACACAGGCACATGTGATTACAAATTCAATTTGCAAAAATTTAATTTGCTATTTTAGAAGTTGCTTTAGAGCCAGACGTGGTGGTACTTGCCTCTAATTCTGGTAGGCTGAAGCAGGAAGATTACAAGTTCAAGGCCAGCCCAGGCCACAGAACAAATATTCAAAGGCCAGCTTATACTATATGAGATACTGTTTTTTAAAGATAAAAATAAAAACAGAGGAGAGAAAACGAAAATCGAAAAGTGTAAAAGGTTACAAAATAAAAAAATAAAAGGTCCTCTATCAAAACATACATAACTGTTCTCTATTGTATCAGTCAAGAATATATTTAAACTACTCTATTAACAAAGAACAGAAGTATATGACAGCATTCAGAAAATAATTTAGTAACTACTACAACATAAGCACTGCTTAAGATATAACTGTTCTACCTGAATTATGTAAGTGGAATGTCATTCCTGCTTTCATCTACCGGAATTACGTGAGTGGAATGTCATTCCTGCTTTCGGGAGTGCACAGCAGCACACGAACCTGTGATCCAAGTACTAGTGAGGCAGAGACTAGAGGTCAGGGGCCTCACCTACTTAGCAATCTAGGCACAACCAACAGCAGGCCACACTGAGATCACAACTCAAAAAAAGGAGAAAAGAAAAGGGGGAAGGGGGGAAGGAGAAAGGGAGAGAAAGAAAAAATTATTCTCCCAATTTGCTAGGAAACCATGAAATTGTATAGTTTAGCAAACATTTCTGTTTTACAATGCTAAAAACCTTTTTCAAATTTACAATTTGAGTGTTAACAATTTTAAATATGCACAATAATGCCATTTACCTAAAACAATATTTATTCTAGTATCAGATTGCATTAGATTGACAAAAAAAAGTATAGGTCTATATGTGAAACTACTCTGAAATTTAAAGTCTAAATCCAAATGTCAATTCAAACAAAAAGTAACTCATGGAAAATGTAAGAAACTATATAAATGTGTATGTATGTATGTATGTATGTATGTATGTATGTATACATATATATTTACTATAATTAGTCAGCATGTGAGACAGCACTGAAGCATATAATACAAAAAACAATATTTTTTCTATGTTTTATGTAGCAAGTTACCATTCTTTTTTTATAAAACTACCATACAAAAATCTCATTTTAAAAGTCAGAAAATCATCATCTTTCTAAACGAGGCTAATTTATGGCTTCTTAAAAACACTCAACATACAATTTGATTTTCTACAAATATCTAATGAATTAATTATCAAATATACAAGGAGCATTAATTCGGCATAGATCAAAAAAGCACTTGTGGTGATCAAGTATCCTGACAATGACAAGACAATGGTGAGAAATCACAGGAATTTAACCTTTGACCTCACCATCCCAACATTCGTTTTTTCTAATACAAGCTTACAGGTCTTAGTAAACATGCCAACTTTTTCATACACGAGTTCTCCTTCCTATCCAAGCTTGGTCATGTTCTAATGTTTTCTAATTGTAATGCTTAAAGATCAAAGCTTCCTGGTTCTTACCTCAGGTCCTGGTGCATGTGACAAGTCTCCTCACTGGCACACTGGCTGTCTAGCAGCTTCAGGGATTGGGTTAGCAGCCATTTTGGGACAGCTGCACAGTCTGAGTTGCACAAAAGTGTAATTAAGATGGCTGCAGTGTGCACTGAGGAACTCCCACAGTGAAAACTCAGCCATGGAGCAGAGCAAAGCAAGCTCCTCCCACTTTGTCAGGCTGCAAGAAACTGAACACAGATAGCTAATGCATATACTGCAACAAACAATGCAGCCACTTAGGACACAGAAAAGAAAACAGAAGGCAGCAAGCCAGTTTTGCAACAAAATGCCTGGCAATCCGGACTTGCAGTACAGAGTCTGGGCACATTCCGATCCCAAACAACTTGAAATCCAGGCCACGTATTAGCAGTAACAGAGATAGAGCCAAATCACGAAGAGCACACACCAGGGAATTGCCTGAAAGAAGCCTCCATTTCAGTCCAGAAAAAGAGAGGAGAAAGTCAGTCCCTCAAGCCCCACTCAAGACCCCTTTTTTCTTTTCTATTTACCTTTTCTTTTTTACCTTTAATGGAACACGGCCATTACAAGAAGAGTGTCAAATCTGTCTAAATCCCATATCCATTTGATCTCGTTAATTTTAATTTTAAAAAGCTAATTAAATTGTTCTGACAAAATCTAAGCTTCAAAAGTACCCAATCTAGCAGAATGGTTAGACTTTACAACCACATTTTTTAGTTGGAATGATACAATCTTAAAAACTAAGGTGGCAACAAAGCATATTTTAATAATTTCTCAAAAAATTAAACATCTCTTTGTAGTCTGAATGTCACAAGTACACTCCCAGGGTACACAGAGCTACCAATGCTTTGGTACTAGTATAAAGTCAATGAAGACCAGAGACTCCCTGGGAAGGGGAGCCGGAGGACAAAGGGTCAACCTAGTCTGGAAGTGGGGAGGTATAATCAAGCCACATCTGAGAACACTCCCAGCAAACTTGGCAGAAGAAAGGCCCCAAGGCACACAAAGGGCCTGTTCTGCCTCTCAGGCTCCAGCAACTCTGGCTCCTCCATCCTTCTGCACAGTGTTCAAGCTCCATTATCTTGTGTTGTGCTATCTAAATATGGGTACTTATTACAACTGTTTAAGGTATAAGAGAGGTGACAGCCGGACTGGCCGCAAGAAATGATAATTCACATGCTTCCTTATCTCATTCTATTTCTGTATACACTTGATATATTACATACAAATTTTTAATTACTCAGTCTTAAAAGAAACATTATTCAAGTTTCCATGAGATGAACTGGAAAACGTCTGTGAAAACTGTCTTAAAAACTATATTAGAAAACAAAATAAAATAAAAAGTTACCAAAAAAAATTAGCCTGGGGGTCAAGCCTGGGCCTTGACTATACTACATGCTCCATATCACTGAAGTATGACACGCTTATTTTGTATTTTTTGGGACAATCTCACTAATCAAAACCCTGAATCCACCGTACATTCAAGCTGCCCTCAAACTTGCAATCCTCCTGCATCTACCTCCTGAAGGCTAGGATTACAGGTATTTGTGATATCTTACCTGGCTAAGCCACAGTAGCCTTAGAGCATTGTGGCTGAGGATGGTTTCGTTTATTCAATAAAAGCAAGATGATGGTAAACTATGACTGTTTTGAATAGATGTGCTGACAATACAGCTAACCTGATAAACTTAGATACTATCTCAATTGTTACTTAGTCTAATGGCAGGCTTAACCACCAATCTGATATCCAAAACAGGCTGAGAGACTAACAGTCAAACTTCAATAAAAGCTGAAAAATAACCCAGCTGTACACAACCATGCAGTTTTAGCCAACCTCTTTAGATACTGGGCTTTCTCCTTCTAATAAAAAGAAGAAAGGACAATGTCAGGCTGCTGTCATGGCTCATACCTTTTGTTCCGTGTCCCAGAAAAACAGTCCAACTCAACAGATAAATTCTAGTCTAGGTTCATCTGGATTCAACAGGTTTTCTTTGTTTGTTTTGTTTGTCTCACACTTTAGGCCTAGACTAGCATTCCTCCTGCCTCAGCCTTCCAAAGTCCTGGGTTAACCGACGTGGGCTAGAACACCCACCATTCAGAACTACCGCTAATGGTCCTCTCCTTACCAGCCAACCCTCTTCTCGCTGTGTCTATCATCCAAACCTGAGAAAACTGCTCTCAAGATCTCTATCTAGTTCTGATCTCCACTTCACTGACCACACTTCTACACTCTCTCTTCACATACCATGTAAGATCAGTAGGTCAGAAACTGCTCCTTAATTTGTCTTCCATTAGAATATCATTTTTCCATTCAATAGTATAAAACTATCTCAACTCACACAGTACTTTGAGATTCTCATTATTCTGCTTCTGACACAAAAACTCAGAAAACTGCCTTTTGTGAGCCTTCACTTTCAATGTCTCTTTTCTTCCTCATTTTCTCCTATAAGCCTACAGGTCAGAGTTCAATGTGGTAAAGATACCTTTTATACAGCACATTCCCATTTTTAGTGTTTTGAGAGGGACTGTAGTGTCTAATGTTTGCATAGAATGAGTTCTAAGACAGCTATAGAAATATTGTTTCAACTTTGTATTATTACTGTTGTATTATCATCATCATCATCGCTGTGTGTGTACATACATGCAGGAGCACATATGGATGCCCATGGCTTTTGCATGGATATCAGAGGACTACTTCCAGGAGTTCTCTTCTTCCAAAGTAGGTTTCAGGAACAGACCTGAGGTCAGGCTTGTGTAGCACTGTTTCTTAATTAGAATACGACAGATTTCATTATGACATTTTCACATAGAACTTAATTACTTGTTTTTAAATTCTATTAATATTTCTAAGTCTAACATGGCTTAACTTAATGTCACAAGAAATCTTTTAGGAAATTTTAGATGAGATAATTTACAAAGGCACATCATTTATTTGTAAAAATAAATGACTTGGAAAGAATTTTAATTGGGTTCCTCAACAACCTCCCATTTTATCTCTCACAAGGAGAAAGCAGCAGGCTTTGTCACAGTTGCCTCATCTCATCACGACAGTGATGCAGACATGTCCCAACTACAACCTGCAGTCAGGATGGCTCTGCTCTAGGAATCTGGTCTAATGAATTTGTAAATGATAAAGTCATATCACAATCAAGAGTCTAGATAGCCCTGAAAACAAGAGTTACAAACCAACTTTTATATCCAGAGAATATAATCATTTGCAAGAACTAAACAAGTAGTAATGAAGGAAGAAATTCCCTTGAGTCAGCTAATATAATTTTTATTTACCACATTAGTGAATAACGTGTGTAAATTATTGAAAACTACTTTTGAAAAGACATGAGAGGGCTCTAACATACAAACTACATCTTCATGGCTTCACTAGCTTTTCTAGGTTATAACTCAATGTAACTTCATTTTATTTCTTAGGTTACTGACCAAAATCCTGAACAAACTTTAAACACACCTTCCACTTTCTCATCCCAACCCCCTTCTTTTCTGGAGGCCCTGTCCCTCTCTCCCTGCAGCAATTACAGAAGGCAGAGCTGAGCCCCTTACTTTCTGGGACCTGAATCAAAGGCGCGCATCTCTGTCATTGTCCTAGACTCCTTCAAGGCAGCCTCAGTAAAAACTTTTTTGAGGATGTCCAACAACCTGGGTTTAGTCCCTGGGGCCCACACAGTGAATGGCATGAATCAAGTCCCTCAAGTCCCTCAATGTCCCCTACACCCATTAAATAAAACACATGATCCACTCCATAAAATACAATAAGCTTGTAATTTAAAAAAAAAACTAAGATACAAACTGAAGATACCACATTTCTCCACCTCGCATTACATCCCCTTACTCCTATAAAAATTATAGACAAGAAGGAGTTTTGTCTTTTGTTTTTTTGGTTTTGTTTTGGTTTGGTTTTTTGTTTTTGTTTTTCTCTGCTTGGGATGAAACCCCCAGCTGCCCAAGTTAGGCAAATGCTCTACCACTGAGCTTTATTCCTAAACACTCAGTAGAGTTTTTTCCAAGGCGTAATTTCTTTTCTTTAAATGAAAATAAGATAAAACAGCTAGAAAGATCTGGAAGGCTGAAAACATATTTCAAGAAGCACTTGGCAACAAGTTAAAAAACTAATGGTAGAGGGGGCTGTGGCCAAAGCTATAAGGAGAGGAAAGAACTCTAGACGCCCTTATCAAAAACAGACCAATGAACACTAGCTTTCCCTAAACCTAGCAAGGTCTGGAAATAAGTAAAAGGGTCACAGCAACACTGTAGTTTTGTGAGAGGGCTTGTGTACCATTTACAAGGTGCTGGATTCTAACTACAGCAACAACAACCAAAAAGCAAAGGGGGGGGGGGGAGAGGAGGAGAAAAACAGGGAAGAGAAACACTGAAAACCGACAGAGTGCAGACTGAATGAAGAGATACTTAAGCCTCTTCTCCATGAATCAGATTTTTATTCTCCATGAATAAAAATGGAAATCTTTTGTGGAGAGACAGCAGTAAAATGATTAAATGATTGCCACAAATCTGTTCCTCAGTATCTACTTTGTGAGGCTGAGGGCTGTAATCCCAGGGCTGGAAGGCAGAGACAAGAAAATCCCAGGACTTGGTAGCCTGTTAGGTGAATTGAATTGGAAAGCACCAAGTTCGATGAGAGACACTATCTCAAAAAAAAGAAAAAAAAAAAAAAATCAAATAAAAAGTGATTGAAGAAAACATAGGACACTCACCTCTGCTAACGCTAACCCTAAACCTAAGCCGGCTTCTACATGCAGTATATGTAATACGCACTCACACACATAAGTGTATGCATATATACATGTGCACAAACTTACAAAAGGAAAAGCAAAAGTGTATATTCGATACAAAACCCAAGACATTTTGAGGAGCTCACCAAAAATGACCCCCCCAAATCATACTAGAGAAAAGTTTAAGTCTATCTAAATTTAGATATTTCAATTGACTTCTATCACATTACATTATGCAATAAGCCCAAGAAGGAACTCAAACATGAAAAACATGTTTGACATGCCTTTAACATGAAAAACGGAAAGCAAATGCCAAAAAAATACTTAACAATATATTACACATCAGCAATACATTACACATCAAGAACAACACTATAAAACCTATTATATGAAGGGAAAAAGTTGCACTTTCAAGTCCAGAACAGAATAGTATAGGCAAGAAATAAAAAATAAAATTTAGTATAAGAAATGAAAAATTCAGCCAGCTGACAATGGTGCATGACTTTAATCCCACCATTCAGAGATGCAGAAGCAGACAGATGAGTTCTAGGACAGCCCTGACTACAGAGAGCAGCCAAGGCTACTCAGAGAACCCCATCTCAGAAAAGGGAGAAGTAAAAAGAGAAAGAAAGAAAGAAAGAAAGAAAGAAAGAAAGAAAGAAAGAAAGAAAGAAAGAAAGAAAGAAAACCAATGAACTTGAAGAAAACTGCTTCAACCAAAGACAAAGTATAAATAGAGAGAAATGGAGTATCTATAGAAACTTAAAATAGAATGGCCAAATGACAGAAGATATCACCAATGAAATTATTTAAGAAAACTTTCCAGTGTACAATACTTACTTCCTGTGCACAATCTTCCATTGTAAAACAGGAAAATGACTTCAACCTAAAGTTCTATACCCAGCCAAACTATCATAAAAAATATGAAAATACTGAATGATATTTTTCTGACGTAGATGATCTTTAAATTCCTCAAAAAATATCTCCTATGTCCTGTCGATAAATAAAATGTAAAATTTACTACATACTATAGTTTCCTCCTCCTCAGAGACTAGGTCAATCAAAATATGTGGTATCTGGGAAACAAGGGTCTTATAAGAAAAAGAAACCTAGGGCTGGCGAGATAGCTCAGTGGTTAAGAGTGCCGACTGCTCTTCCGAAGGTCCCGAGTTCAAATCCCAGCAACCACATGGTGGCTCACAACCATCTGTAACGAAATCTGATGCCTTCTGGAGTGTTTAAGGACAGCTACAGTGTACTTCATATAATAAATAAATCTTTTTTTAAAAAGGGGGGGCTGGTGAGATGGCTCAGTGGGTAATAGCACCCGACTGCTCTTCCGAAGGTAATAAGTTCAAATCCCAGCAACCACATGGTGGCTCACAACCATCTGTAGCGAGATCTGGCGCCCTCTTCTGGAGTGTCTGAAGACAGCTACAGTGTACTTACATATAATAAATAAAATAAATCTTTAAAAAAAAAAAAAAAGAGGGGGCTGGTGAGATGGCTCAGCGGGTAAGAGCTCCCGACTGCTCTTCCGAAGGTGGTAAGTTCAAATACCAGCAACCACATGGTGGCTCACAACCATCCGTAACAAGATCTGGCTCCCTCTTCTGGAGTGTCTGAAGACAGCTACAGTGTACTTACATATAATAAATAAAATAAATCTTTAAAAAAAAAAAAAAAGAAAGAATAAGAAACCTCCATAATATTGAACAAAAGTTAATTAAAGTTAAATACGAGAGAGGCCAGAGAGACTTGTTATGACATAAAGGAGTTATTACTCTCACTAATTAACATCTGTATCAAGGGACTAGGTCAGGATTTTCATATTAATACAAAGCAGACAACTTTGTTAAAGCACTATTTAATATTGATAAACGTATTCAAAAAGACCTTATAGATAATAAGCTAAATTACCAGGGACATTTTAAGATTAATTCTGTAGAAATACTGTTCAAAATGATTAAACTGAATAAGGGGTCTCAGTTGGTCGGTCAGTCTCTCTCTCTCTCTCTCTCTCTCTCTCTCTTCATTTGGGGTAGGAAGCAGAAGCTAGCCCATGCTACAGGTTCTGTGTGGAGATCAGAGGGCAATCTGCAGGAGTCAATTTTTTCCTTCCACTTTGTGAGTCCCAGGAATTGAACTCATGTGATAAGGTTTGGTAGCAGTCAGCTTTATCCACTGGGGTACTTCACCATCTCATTTATAATTCAGATTATATGTTTTCAGTAAGATGCTTCTGTGTGGTAGCATACTGTTGAACACAGTTATCTTCAATGATAATATACTTTCTAGACCAGCAAATTTTTTTCATTATGAAGAGATTCACTGTGACCATAATGATGATGTGGCTTGTTTAGTTTTTAGTTGGTTCTAAAACCAGATTCTCACACACAAAAAAATTATAAATAATTAACCTTTATAAATGTATAAATTCCTTATGCATATATTATCAAACTATTTTTTTTCCTAAATTACTTTTCAAAACATTTAAATTCTATTGGTATAATCAAGATTATTGTCAAGCTGGAGAGATGGCTCAGCAGTTAAGAGCACCGACTGCTCTTCCAGAGGTCCTGAGTTCAATTTCCAGCACCATATGGTGGCTCATAACCATCTGTAATGAGATCTGATGCTCTTCTGAAGAGAGCAATGGTGTACTCATATACACTAAATAAATAAAAATCTGGAAAAAAAATTAAGACTATTGTCCATAAGGATTTTTAAAATTGTATTCTGTATGTTCATGGTGTGTGAGGGGTATATTCCACAGCACACATGTGTAAGTCAGATAACAACTTGGAGTCAGTTAACTCCTTCCAACTTTAAGTGAATTCTAGGGATAGAACCTAGGTTACCAAGCTTATATATAGCACGTGCCTTAAAATGCTAAGGCTTTATAAAGATTGGGGGACGGGGGGGGGGGTGTGAGAGTTTGCACATGCATATATGCATGCACACATATGAGTGCAGGAGCTACAGGCAAGTGTAAATCACCTGCTGTAGATGTTAATAATCAAACCACTGAGCCAGCTCTCTAGCCCTCTTATTGCACCACATAGATGTTAAATCTATTTTCAGGGAAAGGAAGGAGAGCAACAGAGCTCAGTATTAGCATACTTACTTGCCTAGCATGTATGAGGTCTTAGTTGCCTAGTATGTATGAGGTCTTAGGTTTAATACCCAATACTGCAAAAATAATTAACATAAAAACCAAAGAAAGAAAAACTGCAGACACCAGGTGGTTGCCAAGATCCTAACATAAATCACAACAGCTCCTCACTGTGTTCTAACTTGTTTAGAAAATTTTTCTGCCTTTGTTCTTTTTGTCTTTCATTTACTTGATTCATCTTTGATTATTTTATGAGTCTCCCGTTATCCCAACTATACTTGAAATGCATCTGCTACTTCTACCTCCATAGCACTGTGGTTACAGTATGCCAAGTTGTATGCAGTGCTGGGAATCAAATCCAAGATTTCATGTACATTAAGCAAGCATTCAGCCAACTCAGCCATTTCCCTCGCCACAACTTTTAAATCACTTAAATCTGATAGGGAAGGAGAAAATTATACACACGTGAGACACAAATCATTACTTGTGTGATTGCATCGTGTTGTCCAGAGTTGGACTTGAGGATCTAAGGTGGACACATGCAAAGAGGACAAGGCATGAGGACAATGACCTTGTAGCCAGACTGAGCGATGGACCATGACCTTGTCTCAAAGCCAGTCCTTTAATCAGCCTTCCGGAGGCAGAAAAAAATGGCTCTCTGTGACCTTGAAGCCAGCCTGAAGTACATATGAAGTTCCAGGCCAGCCAGGGTTACCCAACTGTCTCAAAAACAAGACAGCAGCAACAAAAACACAAGAAAAGACAAAACAAGAGGTTGGGGTGCGGCTCAATTGGCAGAGTGCTTGCCTAGCCTGCAAGGAGCGGTATGTTCAATCTCCAGACAGGAAGGTACATGCCTGTAATACCAGCCCTCAGGAGGTGGGAAGGGAAGGGGGCGGGGACAAAGGAAAGAAAGGGAGAGGGGAGGAGGAAAAAACAAAAAAGAAAGAAAACAAATGAGGGAAGGAAAAAGAAATAAAAGAAAATGACAAATTCTTGTTTCTAACCCTTAAAGTGTGACTCCCCTGTACTCTGCCAAATGCCAACCTTCATGCCTTGCTCCTCATCAAAGTCATTCTCTAGGGGCACTTCTGTGCCAAGGTAAGGAAACAAATGCTCTATGTAATACACTAGAAGCTGAAAGGATCTCGACCAAGGGCAAAGGTAACATTAAAAAAGCAAAATAATTAAGTTTTTCTAATTAAGCTTGCTTTAAAAAGACCCACAGGCGAGCGGAGCTGGCCGGAGTGAGCGGGGTCGAGCGGAGCATGCGGGGTTGACCAGAACAAGGGGGAAAAAAAAAAACACACAGGCATGATAAAATGCCAGGATCTTAACATTATTTCTATTTCCTAGGTTCATTTTCACAAAGCCAGCAAGATTTTCCTATTTGAGTTCTCTTTATTTCTTTTCTTTTTTTCATGCCTCTACAAGTTCAATAAGTATTTGGGCAATAACCAGACTTCTTTCAATATAAAAATGATTAAAAAGTATAATTATGTCATTAGTAATTAATAATAGGAGCTGGGTGTGGCAGCACATGCCTTTGAACCCAGCACTTGGAGGCAAAGGCAGGAGGATCTTTGTGAGTTTCAGGTCAGCAAAAAAAAAAACAAAACAAAATTAATATGTTACTACAATCAACATAAAAAAAATTAATAAAATGACAAGTGTATATAGAAAGTAGAAAAGGTATATCAATTTAATGCTCCCAGATAAAATTATTTTTGTATTTATTATGCAATAAATTTGGTCCCTCGGGAGGCAGAGGCAAGTGGATTTCTGAGTTCGAGGCCAGCCTGGTCTACAAAGTGAGTTCCAGGACAGCCAGGACTATACAGAGAAACCCTGTCTCAAAAAACCAACAAATAAATAAATAAATAAATAAATAAATAGATAAATTTGGTCCCATCCTGGCCAAACATTGAGTAAATAACTTTTCAAAATTCCACCAATCAAAATAATAATGGCTTCGAATACTGTAAAATACTTTCTTTGAAACCTACTTTTCCAGCTTCTAACTGGCTTACTTTTTTTATCAACATGTTCAAAAAAAAGAAATTTAGCCTTATGCTCTCTCATAATTTATTCCTCTTACTATCAATACTCAGAAAACAGGAAAATGGCAACTTGTTGAATGATCGTAGGAATTGTAAGTTTTCCCAACATTTCCTAAAAACATTTTAGGAGTCTAGAAGAAGCGCACGTTTTGTTTGTATGCTCTTTATGACATTTTAGTATATGAGTTAAAAATTCCTCTCAAATTTAAATTTACTGTATATAATTCTAAACAAAGACTATTGTTCTGATTTAACCAAAAGAATCTCGTGTTAATCTGCAAAAACCGCACATTAGCTAACAACTGTGAGAACAAGTCATGGATATTTTAATTAAACACATAGCAGCACTGTAAAACACTTACCTACTATTTAATGTAGGGTATGGCCCTACAACACCTTGCAACTATGAGGACCTTTGTTCCAACCCCTGGCCCTACATAAAAGGTTGATGACGGTAGTGGTTGCACTTGTCATCTCTGTACTGGGGGATTGATGATCACCTGGGTTTACTAGTCAGTCTAGTTCAACTGGTCAGCTCCATGCTAATGAGACCCTCTCTGCAAGGAGGTAAAGACTCCTGTATCTGTAAACACACACAAACACACACGCATAATTTATCAATTTTGAAAGTCAATTAAAAGATACTTAGGCTGGCAGTGGTGTATAACTTTAATTGAAGTTTTAGGGAGGGCAGAGCAGAGGCAGAGGGATATCTCTAAGTTCAAGGTCAGTCCCAAAACAGCCAACACTGTTAGACAGAAACAGTGTCTTGAAAAATAAAGCAGAGCTAGAGAAATGGAAGGCTTGTAGTTCAAAGCCCAGAAGCAGCCATGGCAGCATAAGTGTCCGTCCGTCATCCAAGAGCTCTTTCAGAAAGACACAACACCCAGAGCTCCTAGCTCACCTAGGTCGGGAATAAACGCAAAGCAACTAAGGCATCCTGGCACAAACCAAGTCAGAAACAAGGACAGTCACCTGAGCGTCTACTCTAAAGTCCACACTGAAGCCAAGGAAGAGCACACACATACATAAACATGCACAAGAACATGTGCACACATCATACACACAAGATTACTTTTAAATAATCATGAAGATCTAGAAGAAAATGAAATGGAAAAATCTATCTCACAACAGGTAATACTTTGTCTATAGAGAAGCTCTGGAATAAATCATAAATTAAAAAGACAGTGCAGCCAGGTATGTTGGCACAGGCCTTTAATTCCAGAGGGAGACAGAGGCAGGTGGATTCATATAAATTCCAGGACAGTCTGGTCAACATAATGAGTTCCAGGACAGGCAGGGCTGCACCGGGAGACCCTTACTTGCTCCAATAAGTATGCCAGTTGGCACATCTGTTGCTGACAAGCAGAGAGGAACATTAGCATCCCTAACAGAACACACACACACACACACCTCAAAACAGTTCAGTTCACAGAAAAAAAAAATCGACTTCCCTACTTATAGTTAGTGACTCCCCTTAACTGGGGGCAGTGTGAGAAATGCCCCTGGCAAAACAAAAACAAAGCAAACAAAATTAAAAACCTCTACACTGTTCTATTTTGCAAATTAATTGTTCTGTTAAAGCCCTTAGAAACGCTATTTTTTTTTTGCATTTATTTATTTTTATTTTTTTCCAAGACAGGGTTTCTGTGCTGCGTGCCACTGCTGCTCCACATAGAACACCAATTTTAAACAGCTATTGTTATGGATTATGATTGTGTTCACCGTGTGCTTACCCTAACAAAACTTCTACTAGACAAATAAGCAACAAGCTAGCTAGACAATGCCAGTAACTAGCACTCAAGATACTGAGGCAAGACCAGCCTAGGGCTAGGCCAGCCTGAGCTACATCTGAGCAGCTGGGGGGAGGAGGGACGAACAAAGAGAAACAGAGCCACAGTCTGTCTGAGCAGGAGGCGTACAAAGTCACAGTGCACTCATCCGGTACAAATAACCTTCAGACATTTAAAAACAAACATATTGGAGCCAGGCACTGAATCCCAGCAAACCAGGCAAATCCGAGCAGGCTCTAGTATAGCCTGGGCTACATAGGGATACATGGTCTCAATAAGTGAATAAGGACACTGATTGATTAACAGATTTGAAAATATCTGATAATTAAGATTTTAATAATACATTATTATGTAATTATTTTAAAAACATTCTAGAATACTAAAATGGGGAGATAGTCATACTAAGTTACAAGAGCACACAGTGTGCTGGAGAATGCAACTGGGCATGACAGTGTGTGCTTAGCATGCCCGAGGCCCTGGGTTTGACCCACAGCACACACATCCAAAAAGGAAAAATGCGGGAAATTAATTAAAAATTAAATCAGGCAGTCATGGTGTATGACTTTCATCCCAGCACTTGGGAGGCAGAGGCAAAGGCAGGAAGATCAAGGCCAGCCTGGTCTACATAATGAGTTCCAGGACAGCCAGGGCTGAGAAACATAAACATGTCTTGTCTTGAAAAACATAAACATGTGAGTGAGGGTGTGTGCACATATTTATATGTATGTATAGTGATAAATATTTATAGACTGATCTACCACAGCAAAAGTGAAGTTACAAAGATAACCAGAGTAGTTAAGAGTGATTAGCATAATTCTAGATTTTCATAATGTGTAACATAGTACAAAAATCAAGTAATTTTTAAAAAATAAAATTTTAATTTTAGGACTTAAATCATTCCAGCCTGATTTTTTTCTAAACTATATATATACACACACACATATATATACATGTATATATATGCAGTGTATGTCAATGCTTCATTTAATCATAACCAAACTAAAATTTCAAACTTTTTGTACTTGTTTGTAAAATACTAAAGAATCAACTATTGACATTCAGACAATTCACAAATTTTAGTAAACTTAAAATTATATTTGCCTTCTAAGAAATATAGCAAAACTGTCCCATCAATATTGAAATTGCATGTTATATAATTTTCTAGTGCCTCTTATGATGTTCAATATTAACCCACGACACAATTACCCATGCATTCAAACAGAAGTGTTAAGCTTAAATACATAAACTCAAGTACTAGGAGTACAAATATGGGGTGAGGAGAACCACCTCAGTCTCCAAAAGGCAGAACTGCCTTCATTCCTGCAGGGTACAAGACAACAGAGGCTCAAATTTAGACCTGCTAGCTACAAGAGGAGAGGGCACGGCCCCATCCTTCCATTCCAGGTCACATGTCACATCATTTTAAAAAAAAAAAAAATTCAGCCCAAAATGTTCCTTTCAATTATATCCTATTATTTCTAAGAGTATTTCTTTCAGGTAATAAAGATAGCCCAAACCAATCGACATTATAACAGCACTTAATTTGACAACAGACTGATTTAAACTTGGGTTACATAATCAACCAAAAAAGAGACTATACATATGAATGACAGATGTTTATGAAGCACTTACAAGTTTTTAGACTAGTAAGAAACAATGGGTAGAATAAGAAAATTAAATTATATGTATATTGACCCAATTGTGACCAAATACAACTGAAATTTAGTGGCATCACAACTTTAATCAGTAGCACACCCATAGTTATTTTAAGAAACTAAAACCAGGACATATACAGCTAAAACATATTTAAAGTGTACATCATACACATATACTACAGTGCACATTTTTTTTCCAAAAACTCAAAATGTTTAATTGATTCCCTTAATGAATAAGGGCCTCAATATAACTTGGAATATTTGTAAAATTCTTCATCAAAAAAATGGTATGAGGTATAATAGCTTATACATCATTCCAAAATAATGAGAAATCGTGTTCACTAATTTTCTTTACCATTTCTCTAACTGAAGAAATAGTAAAACTAAAAACATGAAAGACTCAAGGGTTTGGCAAACTGTTGAGAATTAAAACTTCATTGACTCTGGTTGAAATATTTCTTTAAAAAAAAAAGATATAACATCTGAGAAAATTGATATTTCAACTTAACTTGTACATCCTTTTCTTGTTCTCTCAAACAATTCAAAAATAAAGTGGTTTCTATTTTCTAAGTTTCTATTTTGTAAACACTGCACATCCAAAAGCGAACCGGTAAAAACAGGGTTAAAAACATATTTACAAAAGTGCAGCTGAAGTAAATGCACTTCCCCCGAGAGCACCACTAGGTGCCGATCTTATCTCCCTAAATGGAACGCGAATCCAGAAATACCTAACTAAAAGCGAAATTATAATCGAGAACCACAAGAGGCAATTTGTACCAAAATATCTAGTCTGCATCGGTGAGACCGTCAGAGAAATAAAAGATTTTGAGGTGCGGGTGAGTGGAAGCCACGAGAGAAACGTTTTCCTCGGAAAATGTGAAAAGAAGAGGCACGAGACGAAACCCCCTCGAGAATGAGAAAAATTAAATCTAGAACCCAAATGGCGTCCAACAAGAACATTAGCTCTTGAAAATGAATATTGCGCCTGCGCAGCCACCGCCCGGCCAGCTGCTCAACTGCAGCTAGAGCCCGACCCCAAGCGATCACGTGCTCCCATGCAGCGCCCGCCCGCAGCTTCGCAACCACGCAGGCGCACACTCAACTCCCGCAGCCGCCATAATGCGGTCTTGACTCTTCCGAAATACAATAGTCATTTCGCCGACAGTGGTTAGAACAGCCCCTGGCACTCGCGTATACCTTCGGGGGCGGGAGGTGAGAGCCTGGGACCCGAATTCCTTCCCTACGCAGCCGTCCCGCGCAGCCGTCCCGGACGCTGCCGTCTCAGCCGTGCGCTCCACTCGCCGCCACCGCAGATTCAAAAACAAACCCGCTTCTCCCCAGCACGCGCCGGGGCCGTTATGCAAATAGCTGGGGGCGGAGCTTGGTGGGCACACTATGTACTCCACCCACTGCGCGATCGGCCAATGAACGTGCGCGATGCCTATTCTCCATGCAAATCTCCCGGTTTTTTATTTGAATGAGGGATTTTTTTGGCCACGCCTCCTGCCTTGAAAATGTAGCCCGTCTGCGGTGGTGGCGCTGCCGTCTTTTTTATCGCATCCTGAGGTGATTTTTTTTTTTTTTCCGGTTGGCTTTTTTTCTTTTTTATCCTCGAGGTGTTTTGTTTTTGTTTTTGTTTTTTGTTTGTTTGTTTTTGCATGGAGATTCCTCAGTGGCCACCCCTCCATGAGACTTGAGAAAAAAAGTAGGTGAGTGTTTAAAAAACGAAAAGGTTTTTCCATAAGTCTAGAGAACCTAGAGTACGGTAATTTATTCGAAAAAAAATTTTTTTTTAATTTTTATCTTTTTTTTGTTTTGTTGAGGAAGATTCATGCAGTTTAACTCAGTCTAGCCATTGAACTTGCCATGTAGCCCACATTGGTCTGGAATTTGAAATCTATCGGCCAAAAACTCTGTCAAAGTATTACAGATATCATTTAAATTTCACTAAATTAATTGTGTTAATCATCAAGATGTGGAGATGAACATCTTTTGGGGGGTATCCTGTAACAGAGCAAGTACAATCATACCCTCACACCTCATAAATTCACATATCTCTGAAATAGAGATAATAATCACTGTTCCAACAATTGAGAGAAGCTAGAATGTAGAAAAGATGCTAAATATGTTTTGTAAATCAGTAAGAGCCAGAAAAATAATATTAGGTTGGAAAGTTTAATCCCTTAAACTTAATTTCTCCCTTAAAGTATTTGTTCAATAGTAACTTAAGCAATCAAAAAGTTAGGTAGCTGTCAGTGCTGAGGAAATCTACACTCCCATGGGCAGCTGTGGCTCAATTCCCAGAAGCACTCAGGGAAATGAGGCAGGTCTTGAGAGAACAAGGACAACCTGGGGCCACATGCTCCCAGATCATCTGGCGCTTGAGGCTCTCCAGAGAAGCTCAAAGCTTTCCTTATTGTCCTGTACTTGACAGTTCAACTAGGACGGTAAACAGGCAAACCCAAGGAAATTGAAATTCAAGAAACAACTCCTGGGGTCATAAAATGTGATACAGTGTCCAGGCAAATCCAAGACTTCAAGGCCAGCCTGGTTTACAGATAGAGTTTCAGGATACCCAGGTCTATATAGAGAAAACCTGTTTCAAAAAAAAGAGAAAAGGAAAAAGGTGAGTGGTTTGGGTTTTTTTTTGGGGGGGGGGGTTGTTTGGTTGGTTGGTTGGTTGGTTTTTGTTGTTGTTGTTGTTGTTTTTGTTTTTCGAGACAGGGTTTCTCTGTATAGCCCTGGCTATCCTGGAACTCACTTTGTAGACCAGGCTAGCCTCGAACTCAGAAATCCGCCTGCCTCTGCCTCCCAAGTGCTGGGATTAAAGGCGTGTGCCACCACGCCCAGCATAAGGTGAGTGTTTTTTATAGATGTAATTAAGATCCTAGATTGATTTTGAGTTGAAAGAAAGACTATCTGGAGTAGACGTAACTTAATCCACCCACACTTGGGTGACAGCAGTAAGTAAGCCTGACTATGTGAGTTTAAGCCAGCCTGGTCTACAAAGTGAGTTCTAAGACAGCCTTGACTACACAGAGAAACCTTGACTCAAAAAAAACAAATGAAGGAAGGAAGAAAAGGAAGGAAACAGAAGAGAAAGGAAAGGAAAGGGGGAAGAGGAAAGGAAGGAAGGAAGGAAAGAAAGAAAGAAAGAAAGAAAGAAAGAAAGAAAGAAAGAAAGAAAGAAAACATTAGCTCTATGTTCCTGCTCCAGCTCCAGAATTCCTGTGACAGACCCGGGCATGTTGATTAGGGGCAGATTGGAAGGACATTGGAATAAAGCCATGGGGTGTGGAGAACTCAGTGAGATGTTATGTAGAAGCTAGAGAGACAAGAATGTTGAGAGCGGTGCAGACAACGGTGGCCTAGCTTGTGACGTTTCAGAGGGAGGCAAAGACTCTACCAGGCCATTTGTGTGAAGAATCTGTGGTGTATAATGAGCTGGAGCTGAAAAACCAGCTGTTAAGAAGAGACCAGAACTTTGTTCTTCCGGGACAGTGGACAATAGACTGCCCCCCATCATTGAGGTGAAATCTTGTGGGAAGTGTTTCCTTGGGACCAACACACAAGAGATGTATGTCAGAGATGGGCAAGGTTGTACTGCCTCATGCGGTCACCCAGGTGAGCCTCCATGTCGGTCTGGGCAAATCAAACCTAACTTCTCCAGAAGAGCAGCCAGTTCTGAACAACCAGGACAATCAGTGAATCATCTTTCCACCCACATGTGCCTAGTGATCGATCTTTGGAGACCAGATCATGCGCACTGGCCTACCTTCTAGAACATCAAAATTCAAGGTTTCTGCAAGATCAGCTTTCACTGGTGGAGCCCCAGCAGCTGCAGGCATCCCTGGCCCTGTAGATGCAGGCCAGCTGCAGGGGTGAAGGTCCCTCTAAGGCTGACTTCTGTGGGCCTCAGACATCCCTGAGTGCAGGAGTGCCAGCCATGGTCCAGATGAGTGCAAAGAGAGGGAGGAAAACAGAGCAAAACAAGCTTGACAGAGCCTCAGCAGCCTCGGCGCCTCGAACTGCTTGCTTCTGAGCATAAAGAGCAATGCGCAAGAAGTCAGAAGACAAGTCCTGGGGTCTGAATATAGAGTTCTGGTCTGCAGGAAGCCCCTGGGGCTCTTCGTTCTTCCTCTGGGCTTCTGCAGGACAGTCAGCTACCGGGCCAGTCTTGGCTGTTTCGCTGGTTGATTGTATAAAAAGAGGAAGCGAACAACCAAAAAGAAGTCTGTGGGGATTTGTAAATTTCCATGGTTTTTTTCTCTTTTTGTGTGTGGAGGAGTGACATTTAATGTTTTAAATAATAAATGTAGCTGGGCGTGGTGGCGCACGCCTTTAATCCCAGCACTTAGGAGGCAGAGGCAGGCGAATTTCTAAGTTTGAGGCCAGCCTGGTCTACAAAGTGAGTTCCAGGACAGCCAGGGCTATACAGAGAAACCCTGTCTCAAAAAAACTAAATAATAATAATAATAATAATAATAATAATAATAATAATAATAATAATAATAAAAAATGTATGTTCTGAGCCCGGAACATGTACAAAGCTCCAGCATTTAAGCCTGAATAAGAGGGACTTATTTTTTAAGTTTTTAAATTGTTTTGTTATGACCAATTTTGTGAAGGCTTCCCCTACACTTTCTTACTTCTGGTTTAGTTTCAAGGCTTGTGTTTGTTTATGTCCTTAATCCATTTCAAGGCATTTTTCTTTTATTTTCTACCACTAAGCCACATGCCCAGCCCTTTCTTACTTTTTATTATTTTTGTTTATTGGATCTTTGTGTTTTCTTTTTTTAATTTTTGCAACAAATCCTACAAAGTTCTCCAGGCTTAAAGTCTGTGAGGCCCAGACAAGCCTTGACCTTGAAATCCTCACCCTTCCAGATCTCTGGGATTGCCAACATGGGCCAGCAGTCCTGGTAAGTTGAATTTTTTTATATAGAGTGTCAGGAGTCTGAACTGTATATTCTGCATGTAGATCCCAGTTTTCTATGGCTTGTGACCTAACTATTTTTGCCACTTTACCAAGTGAGCCGCCATTTGATTACTGACAATGTCACTGTTCTTTTAGATTTAGGCAGATCAGAGGACCAAATTTAAAGTCTCATCAGCACACTCTGGACCCAGTTCCGGAACCAATGATGGTATCCACTAAGGATATGGTAAGACGATTGGACACCCTCATGAGTTCTGGGGTTAAGTTTGCTTAAGCCCCCTATACCTGCCTTTAGAACTGATGAAACCATAATCCACTCCAGTTAGCTAGACCAAAAGGGAAGGAGTCACCAACTAAGCAGAAGCATGAGGTCCAGTCCTTGCTTAAGTGGAATGGCAAAAGGGATGCA
Organism: Mus minutoides; assembly: GCA_902729485.2. Classification (NCBI taxonomy): domain Eukaryota; kingdom Metazoa; phylum Chordata; class Mammalia; order Rodentia; family Muridae; genus Mus; species Mus minutoides. The sequence goes on from LR749711.1 coordinate 746,606, forward strand.
TTGCTTCTGTTGTCTCTGCTCCTTGTGAACAGTCATGCTTCTGTTGTCTCTGCTCCTTGTGGACAGTCATGCTTCTGTTGACTCCGCTCCTTGTGGACAGTCATGCTTCTGTTGGTTGCTTGTTGTGGTTAATGTTGCTCAAACAGATTTGGTAGCTAAGAGAGCTAAAGGTGAAATGAAGGAGACAGCATGACTCAGAAAGTGCCAACCTCCCTGTTACCACATCTGAAAAAGAGAACTGCTAGGGCTTCACTTCTGCCTCCCTGGTTTCATCAGATCCTCTTCTGGACACTCTAGCACTGAAAACTATAGGAAGCCAAAATATGAATTCATAACTCTAGATTAAACAAGTTGAACAAGGTCTAACCACAAGTACTTACACCTGACTAGATTTCACTGCCCAGATGTCAGGCCTTAACCCATGAAAAAATCCAGTCGATCATGGTCAACCACCTCATTCTTTAAAGATAGTCCCAGCCCTTCACTTTGCTCTTCTCCAAATCCCCAAGGGATGCTGTTTCAGGTTACTGTGTGTGTGCCTGGAGAAATCATCAGCAGAAACTTGCTGTGCTTGCGAGGACTTCATAGTGGCTGTGGTGGTTGGGATTAGCATGACCCCCCTAGGCTCATATGTTTGAATATTGTTCCCCACTCCGTGGAACTGTTTAGGAAGGACTGGGAGGTATAGCCTTGTTGGAAGATGTGTGTCATACGAGCTGGATTTTGAGGCTTTAACACCCTCCAGCCATCATCTCTAATGAGCTCACTGCTTGCTATTTTTGAGCTGGAATGTAAGCTCTCAGCTGCTGCTCCAGCACAGTGCCTACTTGTCTGCTGCTGTGCTCCCTACTATGATGGTAGTGGACTCTGATCCCTCTGAAACCATGAGCCCAGGTAAATGCTATTTTTATTGATTGCCTTGGTCATGGTGTTTTATCACAGCAATTTAAAAGTACCTAAGATAGCTGCTATGGTGGTTTTAATGGAAATGGTCCTTAAGCTCATAGGGAGTGGCACTATTAGGAGGTATTGCCTTATTGAAGTAAATATGGAGTTTTTAGAAGAATTATGTCACTGGAGGTAGGCTTTGTAGTTTCAAATAATCATGCCGAGCTCAGAGTCTCTCTCTTCCTGCTACTGCTGATCTAGATGCAGAACTCTCAGTTCCTTCCCCAGCACTATGTCTGACTGCATGCCGCCATGCTTCCTACCATGACAAAAATGGACTACACATCCGAACTGTAAGCCAGCCCAAATTGAATGTTTTCCTTTGTAAGAGTTTCTTTGGTCATGGTTTCTCTCCACAGCAATAGAAACTAAGACAGTTGCCAAGAGTTTCTTTTTAATGGAGTAAAATGTAAATAGAAGGAAGCACTTGAGGAAGTGTATTAGTTATTTTCTGTTGTGTGATGAAATACCATAACTGGAAGTATCTTAAGGAAGAGTTTATTTTGGCTTGCAGTTCCAGAAGACTAGCTGTTCATAGTCACAGGGGAGGAAGGAGTTAAACGCTGAAAGACCGCATCTCAATTGCACACAGGAAGCAGAGAGTAAGCAGTAAGTGGGCCAAGGCTATAAAAGCTCAAAGCATCCAAGCTGGTCCCAGTGTTGTACCTGCTCCAGCCAGGCTGCCCCTTGTAAAGGTTCCACCACAGTATCATCAAATATCCCCAAACAGCACCACCAGATTAGGAGCAAGTATTCAAACACACAAGCCTAAATGAGATATTTTTCATTCATACTATAGCTGAAAGCCTAATACACACCAGCGTTCATTTTCTGTGTTTCCCAACTATAGTAGTGTGAATGAGAATTACCTTCATAGGCTCATGAATTTGAATGCTGAACATTTGGGGGGAAGGATTAGGAGTTGTGGCCTTGAATGAGGTATATCACTAGGAGGTAGACTTTGAGGTTTGAAAAATCCACACCAGGGGCTGGAGAGATGGCTCAGTGGTTAGGAGCATTGACTGCTCTTCCAGAGGTCCTGAGTTCAATTCCCAGCAACCACATGGTGGCTCACAACCATCTGACATCCGATGTCATCTTCTAGTGTGTCTGAAGACAGCAACAGTATACCTACATACATGAAATAAATAAATAAATTGGAGAAGGAAGAGGAAGAGGAAGAGGATGAGGAAGAAAGTCATCCACACCAATTTGCAGATCAAGTGTAAGCTCTCTGCTATTGCTCCTGCACCATGTTGGTCTGCCTCTTAGCAGGCTCCTAGCCTTGATGATGCAGTCACACTCTGTCTTAGCTACTGGTCTATTGATAGAGACCCCATAACCAAGGCAACTCTTATAAAAGAAAGCATTTAAGTGTTTAATTGGGGGCTTGCTTACAGTTTAGAAGGGTAGTTGATGATCTTTATAGAAAGAAGCTGATGGGCATGGCACTAGAGAAGTAGTTGAGAGCCTTATATCCTGACCTGTAGACAGCCAGACAAGACTGAGGCCTAGCTAGCTTGTTGAAACCTCAGTACCCTGTACCTTTGACACACCTTCTCCAACCAGGCCACACCTCCTAATCTTGTCCAGTTTCACCACCTGAGGACTAATCATTCAGACATAGGAGTCCACGCTGGTGTGGCGTCATCATTCAAACAACCACACCCTCTGAAACTGTTAGCAAACCCTTAATTAAATGCTTTCTTTCATAAGTTGCTTTGGTCATGGGATTTCTTCACAGAAGTAGAAAGTTAACTAAAACACCAACTGTAGATGAAATGTGACAGGCTCCACCAAGTTCATGCTGCTTTGCTGTCTGTGTCCCTCAAACCATGAGCCAAGAAAAGCCCTTCAGACTTTAAATTGCTTCATGTCAGATATCTTGTCACAATAAGAAGATAACAAATACATATATCATCTAATTAAATTACTTTTAAACTTAATATATTGAGAATGGACATACAAGTTCATTACTGGATTCTTGTCTAGCATTCATGAGACCCTGTGTTCATCCCCAAGTATAACTAATTACTTAAAAAAAATAAAAGTTTAAGATGTAAGATAAGCTACAAGAAGGATATTTGGCTATACTCAAATCATCTCTGGTTTAAATTTTCTTCTTTTCTGAAAGACACAGTAAATACACAAAGAACTAAATTAGAAATACAAAGCTGGTAGTTTATAACATAGATAGACTTGGAAATCATGATTATTCTTTGAGGATATAAGGCATAATAAAATAGAAGTCAAACCAGACCTTGGGAAATATCAATATTTATGAGCCAGAAAGAAAAGAGTAGTTAATTTCATTTATTTGCTTTATTTAGTTTTTGCCTTTTCTAAAAACTTGAAGAGAATTGTCTCATTTAATCTTCACAGCAATCCTAAAAGGAACAGACGACTGCTGTTCTTGGTTTAAATCCTGCCCAAGGCTATACAGTTATTTAATGATAGAATTAAAGTTTAAAACAAAAAGAACAACAATAGAAATAAAATAAAATAAAAACAGTCCTGGACTACTGCATCATTCAAATTAAATCTGTTCATTGAAAATTCTACATGTAGTGATATGACAGGTGTCATTTTTGTAAGGTTCTCTGTATACTCTTTTTTTGTTTTTTGGATTGGATAAGTGGTACTTTGATTTTTTTTTTCTTTATTCTTGGGAATTTCATATGTGTGAACAGTGAAATATCATATCCACACAACCTATTGCCCTCCTCTATCTATCTATCTCTCTATCTTTTTTAAATAACGTGCTAAGTCCAGCTCCTGCATGGCCATGGGGCCATCCACCACAGCATGGAAAAACCACACACACCAAAGAATTGTCCCTCCTCCAGCAGCTGCCAATGGCCAGCAGCTTCCCAGGAAGCGCTGGGGACTAGAGAGAAGCCTCTCCATTGTTCTCATCATCCCATTGCCATGTTGAAACTCTGACCCAAAACAACCTAGAGGAGGACAGGATTTATCTGACTTCATTTGCAGGTTATGCTCTGCTAGCTTCTGAATACAGCCCAGGATCAGCTGCCCAGAGAATGGTGCCACCCACAATGGTCTACACCCTCCTACATCAAGTAATAGTCAAGAAAGCTCTCACAGACATGCCACAGACTAGCCTGATAAAAAAATTTCAGTTGGAATTATTTTTTTCTGGTAATTCTAGGCTGTGTCAAATTGAGGAGTTAATGCTAACTAGGACATCCATCTAGACTGGGATTTTTGGCTGGCTTGGTGTTTGCAGGTCTTGCACAGATAACCAGGGCTGCCATGAGTTTAGGAGAATGATATTATCCGTGTCACTTCCACAAGACAACATTTCAAAGCTCTTGTCTCCATCCTCTGGCTCTTACATTCTTTCTGCCTCTCATGCACTAGCCCATGTACCTTGGGGTGAAAAGCTTAAATCCAAGCATTGTGCACACCTTTAGTCTAGCATTCAGGAGACAGAGCCATGCAGATCTCTTGGGTTCAAGGTCAATCCAGGACAGGCAAGCTTAGGCAGTGAGGGAGTTGGAAAACAGGAAGCTGGTAAAAGAATAAGGGGAGCCATGTTCTATCCCCAGCAAGCAGTGGAACTTGGCAGCTTTGGCCATGTGGCTCTGAATTTAGAGTCCAGAATGGAAGGGACTACTGGGACAATTGATGCTGGTTACCTGGAGCTAAAAACTGAGCAGTGATTAAGAAGAGACCAGCATCACTGAGATGAAATCTTCTGGGAAATGTTTTCTGAGAGCACAAAGAAGCTGTGTTCCAGAGATAGCCAAGGTTGTACCTTGTGCTGCAGCTGGACTTGGTAATGTGTAAGAGTCACCCAGGTGGTACTGGTTCTGAGGATATGAGGGGTCATAGAGAGCAGCTGAGACTCAGCACTGTGAGAGGCCAGGGAAGGCCATTGTTAGAAGTGAAGCCTCAGTTGTAGTTGATGGGCCAGGACCAAAGGGGCCATCCAAAGAAGTTGCAACAAAAGGCTCCACCATATTGGAGATGCCAGTACTGTGGGACGACCACAAAGAACAGCAGCGGCAGTGGAGTGGATCAACCTGAGCTTCGAGTGCTAAAGAGGGCAGAGCTGGAGAAATGATGCCAGCCCTTTGGAGGAGCCCAGAAGATCATGTGTGGATCCCAGACATTGGAACAAGAAGCTATGAAGTTGAAGTTGGAGACCCCAAGACATTAAAGATAACCAAAACTGTGGGATACTGTATTAGTTGGGGTTCTCTAGAGTCATAGAATGTATGGGTAGTCTCTATATGGTAAGGTAATTTGTTATGACTAATTGTAGTCTGAAGTCCAGCTCCCCAACAATGGTCAGCTGTGAATGGGAAGTCCAAGGATCTAGGAGTTGCTCAGTCCCACAAGGCTAGTTGTTTCAACTGGTCTTCTGTAGAAGTAGATTCTAACAGATGTGCTGTACAAGTAAATGTAAGCAGGCAAAGAAGAGAGAATCTTCCAATGTCCTTATGTAGGTCTCCAGCAGAAGTTGTGGCTCAGATTAAAAGTGTATATCACCACTCCTGGATTTGGGACTTGTTTTGTCTCAGGCTGACCTTGATCTCCTTGCCTTAGAGTCCTGGGATTAAAGGTATGCACTACCTTGCCTGGGCCTAAGCTTTTCATAGCCACTATGCCTCAAAATCTCCATGCCAAGATCCAGGTCAGAAACTTGTGTCTGGCAGCCTCAAGATCTAGATCACAGGTGAGCCCTCCAACTCTGGATTGTAGTTCATTCCAGATATATTCAAGTTGACAACCAGGAATAGCCACTACATATACCTGTGGAGGGAAGTTGCTAACAGGACCAGCCCAGGAGAACAAAGATGAAAAAGGAGTTGGAGATCTAAAGACTGCTTTGACTTTGAACATGGAGATGCACAGTTTGGAGTTTGCTGTTTTCCTGTCTTGCTTTCGAGATTACAGTTAAGTGGTCAGAAGAATCCCAGAATTGACTTTAAATGTTAGACTTCTAACATTGTTGAGACTGCTGTCAACTATGGAGACTTTGGAAGTTGGACTAAATGTATTTTTTATTATACTATGCCTGGATATGGCCCCCATAGACTTATGTATTTGAAGAAGCCTATGGGGGCCAGGGAGTTGTAATGTGATTTGAATATGCTTGGCCCAGAAAGTGGCACTATTAAGAAGTATGGCCTTGTTGGAGGAAGTGTGTCACTGTGGGTGTGGGCAATGAGACCCTCCTTCTAACCACCTGGGAGCCAGATGTAGGACTCTTAGCTCCTTCTACATGCCTGCCTGGATACTGCCATGTTCCCACCTTGATGATAATGGACTGAATTGAATTTCTGAACCCATAAGCTAGTCCCAATTAAATGTTGTTCTTACGAGAGTTGCCTTGGTCATGGTATCTCTTCACAGCAATGCAAACCCTAACTAAGACAGCAAGTGTGTAGTGATGACTATTCTTGGTTGTCAATTTGACTACATCCGAAATTACCTAAAACCAAAGTAGCTCAGCACACCTGTCAGGGATTTTCCTTAACTGAATCATTTGAAGTGGGAAGACCACTTTTAATTTAGATCTTTTGAGGTGGGAAGATCCACCTTAAATTTGGTACATACCTTCTACTGGTGCTTGCATAAAGGACATAGAAGAAGTAAGTCCTTGTAGTTTTTGCCTGCTTGCACTCCCTCTTGCTTGCCAACTCATTCTTTCACTGGCTTTAGAGCCTACTTCTTCGGAATTCCAGCATATACAGAAGACCATCAGAAAGAGACATTCAGCCACTAGAGAGGCAGAAGCAGGGAGATCTCAAGAGTTCAAGGCCAGCCAAGTCTACAGAGTAAGTTGCAGGACAGCCAGAGCTACTACACACAGAAACCCTGTCTTGGAGGAAAAAAGAGAGAGAGAAAGAGAGAAAGAAACAGGGCTAGAATGTTGGCTCAGATCATGGAAGGAGCATGAGCAAGTTACCATAGCAACACCACTGAGGAAATTGCTCCTACTCCTCTTTGTAACATTAAGACCCCACAATGTTTGCTGAGCTTGGGTGGTTTTGATACCCTTTTGCTGCTAAACACTCACTTCATGGGCACTTGAAGAGGAGCTTTGTGACCAAGGGTGAGAATAGTATTAGCCTATGAACCTGAAAATAAATGTCAAGAAGACACCTTGATGCTATGTCCAGTTAGCAAATCACCAATAGAAAGAGCTGCTGCAGCCGGGCGTGGTGGCGCACGCCTTTAATTCCAGCACTCAGGAGGCAGAGGCAGGTGGATTGCTGAGTTCGAGGCCAGCCTGGTCTACAAAGTGAGTTCCAGGACAGCCAGGGCTATACAGAGAAACCCTGTCTTGAAAAACAAGAAAGAAAGAAAGAAAGAAAGAAAGAAAGAAAGAAAGAAAGAAAGAAAGAAAGAAAGAAAGAAAGAAAGAAAGAAAGAAAGAAAGAAAGAGAGAGAAAGAGAAAGAGAGAAAGAAAGAAAAGAAGGAAAGAAAGAAAGAAAGAAAGAAAGAAAGAAAGAAAGAAAGAAAGAAAGAAAGAAAGAAAGAAAGAATCACTGCTCTAGGCCTGTGAGCCCCAGGTTTAAAATATCGGATTCTCTCCTGCAAAGCAGGCCTCACATCCAGTAAAAAGGGTTTATACCGTTACTGTTCCTTTTGTTCTTTAGCACACAAGGGCCTCATTGTGCTGTTTATTTGTATTGTTCTGGTTCCACAACGTACTGCTGTGAGAAAACACTATGACAGAGGGCAGCTTCAGAGAGGAAAGGATTTATTTGGCTTATGCTTCCAAATCACACTCCACCACTGAGGGTGGTCAGGACGGAAACTGAAGCAACAGCTTGAAGCAGAACCCATGGAGGAAGGCTGCTTACTGGCTACTAAGGCTCATCCTTGGGTCACACCCTTACACAGCACCAGAGGTGGGCGTCAGATCTCATTACGGGTGGTTGTGAGATTTGAACTCAGGACCTTCTGAAGAGCGGTCAGTGCTCTTACCCACTGAGCCATCTTGCCAGCCTGGGCTGAGCTTCCTTATCAAGTCACAATTAAAACAATCCCTCAAAAACGTGACCATAAACCAATATAGACAATTTACTCAAAGGAGACTTTTCTTTCAGTTGATTCTAGGCTGTGTCAATTGATAGTTAAAGTTTACAAGGACACAAATATCCATTACATCCCACTGGTCCCTCAGTTTGTCCTCCTCTCTTTGTGTAGTCCCCCTGTGACTCTGAAATACCCCTTCCTGTACGCCTCCTATTTCTCAACATTCAGCTCTTTTAAAAGATACGAAAGAAGCTGGGTGGTGGTGGCACACACTTTTAATCTCATCAATTAGGAGACAGAGGAAGGTGGATCTCTGGGAATTCAAGGTCAGTGTTGTCTACCAAGTAAGTTCTAGGTCAGCCAGGGCTACACAGAGAAACCCTCTCTCAAAAACAAACAAACAAAAAGAAAAAAATTATACTTTGGCAGTTATAAAGGTCTTGTCACCAAAATGCCTGGGTAGATTCACCTGCTGCAGTCACTTAAGCTGTGTTTTAAGACAGATGGTCCTAGCTTAAATAAGTGGCCAAATCTCTGCTAGGTTTTCTTTTTCTTTTTTTTTTTTTTTTAAAGATTTATTTTATTTATTATATGTAAGTACACTGTAGCTGTCTTCAGGCATTCCAGAAGAGGGTGCCAGATCTCATTAAGGATGGTTGTGAGCCTCCATGTGGTTGCTGGGATTTGAACTTATCACCTTCGGAAGAGCAGTCGGGTGCTCTTACCCGCTGAGCCATCTCACCAGCCCCCTCTGCTAGATTTTCAAATCTGTTAGGTTTTAGGGTTTTTCCCCCCAAAATAAGGACATATTCAGAAGGGGGAAATGTCTTTAAGACTCCTGGGATCTTAGGGGTTTTCCAGAAGACCATCAGACGAATTTGATAGTTTATTTTACATTCAAATTTAAATTAGATATGTTCCACGTTTTGTAGGTATTTCAACACTATTTTAAGAGACATGTACCAGGGCTTTTGAGACGACTTATTGGGTAAGGATGTTTGCTGCTACGTCTGATCTCTGGGACCCACAAGAGTATAAGGAGAGCCGGGCGTGGTGGCACACGCCTTTAATCCCAGCACTCCGGAGGCAGAGGCAGGCAGATTTCTGAGTCCGAGGCCAGCCTGGTCTACAGTGTGAGTTCCAGGACAGCCAGGGCTATACAGAGAAACCCTGTCTCGAAAAACCAAAAAAAAAAAAAAAAAGAGTATAAGGAGAGAACCAACTCCTGTAATTGTCCTTTGACTTCAATATATGTGCCCAACTACATAGAACACACAGACACACACCATAAATAAATGTGAGACAGCCAGAGTTCACATACCTTTAATCCTAATACACATGAGGCTGGGGCAGAGGCTTGAAGAAAGTCTGGTTTTGAAACACACACGCCTGGTCTGGTTGGACTTGGTGCATTCCAGAACAGCCAGAGCTAAGGAATGAGACTGTCTTAAAAATAAAGAAAATGAAACCAAACAAACAATGCGTGTACTAGGAACTATGAGAGCAAAGCAAAAGAGTATTTTAGGACAGGAGAACATGGAGCCTTAAACTTATCATGTAGCAGAAGCTGGCCATGAACCCTTGACCCTATAGCCTCCGCCACCTGAGTCCTAGGATTACAGTATGTGCTACTACTACAGCCAGCACCTGTGATGACGGAGGTTCAACTGGGGACCTCGAATGTGCCAGGGGCCTTTACCACTAAATATCACCAACCTCCTTAGCTAATGTCAAACTGGTTAAAAAATGGTCCACAATAGAACTATGGGTTACATAAACTTTTTTTTTTATTTTAGGAAAAGACTAATCAATATTAATAAGTATAATTATTATAAAGTTTACCTTATAAACTTTTGTTTTTGAAACAGGGTTTCACTTTGTAACCTTGCCTGACCCAGAACTCACTATGTAGACCAGGTTGGCCTTGAACTCACAGAGATCTGCCTGCCTCTGCCTCTTAAATGTTAGGATTAAAAGCCTACATCACTATCCCATCCATCCCACCCCTGTTAAGCCCCATTGGTGCAGGATATTTGATCACACTGAAACCTTACATGGAGTTATTTACTGGAAAAGCCTGCACACTCCCCTAATTCAAGAGCTTTCTGCTTATTGTAAACAGTATTAAGTAAAGCTAGTCTTAGGTCAAAAGGTAGAACAAGAAACCAATTGACAGGGAGTGAACATAGGGGAAAAAACAGAGGAAGGGAAGTCAGGAGGATGGAGAGAGAGATGCACAGGAAATGGAAGGGAGGGAGCTTGAGGGACTTTTAAGACCGACCTGCCTTTGGGGATGGTGGGGGATGGTGGCTGAGGAGGAGGGTTTGTGAGGTGCTTTCTCTGTCTCTCTCAGCTAGTGAGTTTTTACCCCGACATCTGGCTTTCAAATCTTCATTGGTAAAATCGAATGTCTGAGACTTTGTTAACAACAGCCCATAAAATTTATTTTCTGTGCTAACATATTATTGCTGACTGTTAATTATCAAAGCCAGTCAACCTCCGTCCTGCTGTTCTGTCATGCTTGCTGTTATAGTACGGGTTTCTACTGCCGTGATTAAAGTACTATGGTCAAAAACAACTTGGAAAAGAAAGAGTTTCTTTCAGCTTTCAGCTCCACATTACAGTCCATCCGTGAGGGATGTCAGGGTTGGATCCAGGATGGAGGAGCCGATGAAGAGTCTATAGAGGAGTGCTGCTTACTGTCTTGCTCTCCACAGCTTGCTCAACCTGACTGTTTCTTATAGCACCCAGGACTACCAGGCCAGTAATGGCACCACCCACCATGAGCCGTCACATCAATCAAGAAAATGCTCCACAGGCCAATAGAGTGGGGCATTTTCCTCATTTGAAGTTTCCTTTTTACAAGTGAGTCTGATTTGTGTCAAGTTGACATAAAACTAGTGAGCACACTCACCTGACATAGACTCGTAAAAATTCGGTATTTGTCCCGTGTATCCACATACTGTAATTCCAGCACTCAGGAAGCTCCAGCAGGAAGCCAAGTTTAAGAGCAAGCCCAAGATCCCGCCTACCTAATATCATGGGTCTTGACAAAGGATATCTAAGTGTTTATGAGATCTAAAATACCTAAGATATCTAGAATGCTATCCTCTGCCCTCCCCTGCCTCAGCCTGGAGCACCTTCAGTCTCCAGAGCAGCTGAAACCACCATTTGCCATCATGCCCAGACCTTTCTCAACACCTGAACAATAGACTCATAAATATAGGCTCTGCATCATTTCAACCCTGTCTTACTGCAGTAAATTATATTTTTCATATTATTTTTTGGTCACTTTGCACCCTTCTAGTATTGAAGAAACTCCTGTGAGTGCCTGTATTTACTATTGATTGTGAGAGCATTTTGTGAAGTTGCAGACTTAAGTCTTATTGTTTTTTTCCAGAGAAGGGTATAAATCACTTCTTGTCTGTAGAAAAATATAAAACCTCCTAAACCTAGCAGATACATTATTGTTATTTTTTGAAACAAGGTCTCTTGTAGCCCTGGTTGGCGTCAAATTTACCACGTAGCCCAGGCAGGTCTTGAGCTCCTGATCTTCCAGTCTTTGCCTCCCGAGAGTGTATTCAGTTCCAGGGATACACCGCCATGCTCCTTGCAGATGCATTTCTCTATGCCTTTCCGGCTGGATTTGTTCTTGTAATTCTTTAGATCAACTGACATCAGTCAGCTCACTAGTGAATTAAAACAATTGCAATTGACACGTGCTCATTCTAGATTTGTAAGAAAGCCGTGCTTTTGAAACTGAAATACTTTTTGGAGATGTGACTCATCACTTAAAAGGACTGAAAGCTCTTGCAAAGAACCCAGGTTTAATTCCCAGCACCCACATGTCAGCTCACAACTGTCTGAAATTCTAGTTCTAAGGACTCCTGCACTCTTTTTTTCTGGCCTTGGTTACCAGGCACAGTGTCTTTGCACAAACAAACATGCAGGCAAAACACCATCCACAAAAATTAATTAAATTTTAAAAGTATATTTTAAAACTATCCCGTGACAGCAGCGACTCTATCTCCTCTCTTCTGTCCTATAGTCCAAGGCTCCCCAAAGAACTGCTTGTGGTGTTTAGTTTCTTCTTTGCTGAAACTTCCTGCACATAAGTTTCCCAAAGTCCTTAGCTGGGAATCTACAAAATGCTTTCTTGTTGAACAAAGCAGCATTCACACTTTGTCATCCATGAACTCTCATTGTGGCCAAACAAAACTCATCCTTATTTTCTTTTAAACAACTTGTCATGGTAATAGAAGTGCCATCTGAATTGCCTTCTTTGTCCTTTTCTTACCTGAGAATTTCTTTTCGCAGGTCTGGTCCTTTCTGACTGTGATCCTAGAATCCTAGAGGATTGTCATGAGTTCTGGGTCAGTCTAGATTCTAGAGTAAGACCGTATCCCAACCACAACTACAAAACACACACTCTCTTCTCTCTGAAGCCTTCTCATTTTATCTCAGACAGGGTGCCATATATATATATATATATATATATATATTTTTTTTTTTTTTTGGTTTTTTTGAGGACAGGGTTTCTCTGTGTAGCCCTGGCTGTCCTGGAACTTACTCTGTAGACCAGGCTGGCCTCGAACTCAGAAATCTGCCTGCCTCTGAGGGTGCCAGATTCTTTAAAAAGTTGATGTGGCATGAAGATATAGCATGGTGTAATAAAAATATATAGCATTTTCCCTTGGCTTCTGGCACAAAACCTTAAAAGCCTTTTGAACTTCCAGGGAAATACATCTTTCTTATGATGGGATTGACTTATCTTGGACCCCATGATGGCCTCAGAAAGACCAACCATGTGATTATCAGAGCAGGTGGCTGGGATTTTGAGGCAGTCCCCCTAACCAGTAAACCCTACTGGGCCATGCATGGTATTAGCAATCATACCCAGCACTAAAGCACTGATAAAACATCAAAGCTCACTGCAGCCTCCAGGTTGGCAAACACCGCAGTGGGCCTGAAGGTAGCTCATCTGGATCCCGTGAGCAGAGGACATGGAATCTCTGCATTCCTTCAACCCTCTGCTCTATGCATGTATTCCAGTAACTTCCCACAACAAGAAAACTCAGAAAAGGGGAAGCATTTTCTGTAAATGTTGTCATGGCTTTGTAAGACCCCAACCCTCGGTCAGTGGTACTTACTTCAAGACACCCTCAAGTGAGACACTGAGACACAGATCAATGCAAAAGAGGTTTATTTTCCAGCACATCAAAGTCTACCTTCAATTAGTCCCTCAAGGCGCGTGACAAGAAGGAGACCCCAAATGGCTATTACAAGCAGTTTTTATACATTTTCGGGGCACAGTTACATCAGCAAAGTGACAGTTCAAACTTATTGGCTAAGCATATTGACCTTTTAGTCTATTGGCCAGCAAGCATGGGCAGATCACGACACGCATTTGAACTCTATCTGGGACTTTCCAGAGGGTCAGGTGATTATTAGTCGGTACATTCTGCCGGTTTTCTGAGAATTCTTTACTCAAGAATGTTCCTGTGGGTGGAGAATGGAACTTGGTGCAGCCTTGACCACAGATGGGAGGGGGAGCTGTAAGGAGGAGGTGGGACTGGAAAAGCCCTTAGTGTCCCTTGGTGTCCTCTAGGTTATCAGAACTGAGGTAGTTAGGAGAACTTTGAATTCCTTCTCTTGTTGGTCAGGTTGCCGGTGGCAGAAGGGATATGAGAAGCCAGACCCTCTGGCATACATATGAGAGACTGACTGGTAAGAGCAAAGCAGTTTTCTATTTGCCATTCTGCAGAAAGGCACACCAACATAGAGAAAGACAAAAATGGCTACCCTGTGGTTTTCAAGTCCCTGATCATGAGACATTCCTGCTTTCTTTTGCCTGTTGGCGGGGACTCTAGTGAGTTACAATCTTCATGCTCTTCTCCCAAAATTCCCACCCTACTGCTTCTGTAAGCAAAGCCTTAACTAATGACTCCCCTAGAGTGGATTGTGTAAGCCAGGCTGGCCTCAAACCTGCCTCGGTTCCCTGGCCTGGCCTGGCCTGGCCTCCAAAGCACTGGGATTGCAGGCATGCACTATGTATGCACTGGGCTTTGGTAGTGGTGTTGTGTTTGAGACAAGCTATCATGCAGCCTCAAGCTCACTAACAGAGGCTACCTTTGAGCCCCTGCCCTTCTTGCTTCTGCCATCTCAAGCTGCGGTTGTAAGTATAGACTACCCAGGAAGAACTGACCCTCTCCTGAAGCACAGAGCTTTGCCTGTATTTACCAGTCAGTTCTCAAGCACTGTAAAGAAAACACTTGGGATATGTCAGTTATAAAGAAAAATTTTAAAGCCAGACATGGAGGCCTGAAGTCCCAGCACTCAGTAGACCAGCATAGACTAGTGAGTTCCAGGCTGGACTGGACTACTGAGATAGCTCAGGAGAAAAACAAGAGTAGGAGTTTGTGCAAAATGCTAAGGAGGAAAACAATGTGTCAGCCTCAGAAAGCTAGTGGTAACAGGATAGAATAAAGGAGAGCTGTTGGGATTGGGGACAATGGCCCGGTAGGCAGAGAGCTTCCTATTTTTTGATCCCCAGCACTCCCATAAACTGGGTGTGGTGGTGCATCCCTGTGATCCAGCTATTGGGAGGCAGCCTTTGGAGGATCTGAAGTGTAAGGTCATCCTCAGGAGCAGAATGAGTCTAAGGCCTTCTCTCAAAACAAACCAGCAGTGTCCGAGGCTGTCGAGGCTGTCGATGACGTTAAATGCTAGATTAAGCAGCTTAATCTTGAGGCCTTGAAGAATAGAGTGGAATTTTCCTGAAAGCTGGCTGTGGGAGGCAGGAAGGCATGTCTTGACCTGCCTAGAGATTAGATGAGCTACTCTGAGCGAGAAGGAAGGCCAGCACTGGCCTTGGCTCCCACACCTTCAGCTGAGTGAATGTTGACTCATGCTTGAGAACATAAACTTGAGTCACAAGCTACACACTATTAATTAAGAGGGTTACAGCAAGCTGTGTGGTAACTCACACTGGTAAGACAGGCCTCTGGAAGGCTGAGGCAGGAGAAAGACTGAGTTTTTTGAGTCCATTCTGAGCTACAACCTGAGACAAGAACTCGAGCTAACTGAGGACCGTGTTTGGGCTCACACTTCTACACACCTCCTTGTGGTTTTTCACTTCGGGGCTGAAAACTATCTCTGAAGGAAACCAGGAATATGTTGCTTCAAAATTTGCTTCTCTTGAGCCAAGTGTGGTGTGGCACCCCTTAAATCCCAGCACTTGGGAGGCAGAGGCCAGAAGAAGATGTATGAGTTTCAGGTGAGCCTGGTCTACACAGCTTTTCCAGGACTACAGAGAATAGCTCTTCTCAAACTGTAGGTCGAGACTCCTTTTGGGATCAAACAACCTTTTCACCGAGGTCGAATACTGGATATCCTGCATATGCAATGCCTAAATTCTAATTCATACCAGTAGCAAAATAACATTTATGAAGTAGCAACAAAAATAATTTTTTGTTTGAGGGTTACCACTGTTAACTTTCAAACCCAGAATAAACAACTGAGGTGCTCATTTAACATATCAAAGAGGTCCTGGCAGCCAGGTGCTTCCAGCATCCCTTAGTCCCTACCATTACAGGATATGTCTGGCATACCCCACCCCCATTCTGAACTCTCCAGCCTAGGAGATTGGCTTCCTTTTCCACACAGGCTATTCCGTATATAATCCAAACATTTTGCCTACCTACCCTCTTTTGTGTAATTTTGGCCTCCTGGCTCCCCTCTCTCTTCCCCTCTCCTGCTCCCCATCTCCCACATGCCTTTGCCTCTGCTCTCCCACACACCTGTAATAAAAGTTCTCCTCCACTGTACCTAGGATGACGCATGGCCTTTCCTTTTTATTTCTTCTTTTCATTCAACTGCAACATGAGAAACTGTATTGTAGGGTCATAGCATTAGGAAGGTTAAGAACTAGTGACATAAAGAAATCTAGTCTCAAGGGCTGGAGAGATGGCTTAGCAGTTAAGAGCACTGACTGCTCTTCCAGAGATCGCGAGTTCAATTCCTAGCAACCACATAGTGGTTTACAACCATTTGTAATGGGGCCTCATGCCCTCTTGTGTTGAGTCTCAAGACGATTAACTGTTATATTGTGATTGAAATGGCTACTAGGTTTTGCTGATACAGTGTTGCCATGGGTTCTCAAGCCAGATAAGGAGTGGTCAAGTGTTGCCCATGCCCTGGACATCTCTCAGCCCCGCAGCAGTGGGGCCTGCTCCCTACCCAAATCAGGCTTGGGCCTTCTCATCTCCATAAAGACAAAGGCCTTAAGGTCAGTTAAACTTTTGTTCCCCTGCCAGAGAACTAGCTTCTTAGAAATCACATGACAGGCAGTGGAAAGTCCCTGCCCCCCACTGTTACAATTCCTCTTTTGACCTTTTGTCTTCCCTTCCCCCTCCCTGACTTGAGCTATATAAGCAAGTTCCACGACTTCAGTGAATGAGCTGTCCTCCTGAACAGTCAGTCCCCTGGGTCATATATACCTGCTCTACTCACTGCTACCTGAAGAGACCCTCATCCTGAAGCCACCAGTGCTCAGTGGCCAATGGGGTGGAGGACAAACATTGTAAATGTTCTCTGATCATCATCAAAGACTAATGTAATTGTCATCTCTATAGTATTTTGCCTTTAAAAACCTCATATGGCTGAGCTTTGGTATCAAGAGCCTTTCTGAGGCACTACTCCACTCTTGGTCACTGACCAAAAATAAAAGGGCATTTATACCTTCAACTGTCTTAGTAATTGTGGTAGCCAAAGCTAGATGTGATGGAGCATGCCTTTAATCTCAGCATTCAGGAGGCAGAGATAAGTGGATATGGATGAATTTGATGCTACCCTGGTCTACAAAGCACGTTCCAGGATGACCAAGGTTACAGAAAGACTTCTGTCTCGAAAAAGCAAGCATCATCATCATCATCATCATCATCATCATAATGCTTGTGGCCTGAAGCTTTCTTGAGTGGGTTATTTTATCTTAGTCTTCATGTTTTTAAAGTCTCAGTTATTGTAGGTTGATAGAAGCTACAGATACAGAATCCACAGATAAGGAGGACCAACTTATTTACATAGTTCATATAATATAAGGTGCATCTAAAATACTATTGATTTATGCTTAACTATTATTCAAACATTTGTTATTGTTGGATTTTTCTTTTTTGAGACATATTCTCACTAGTTAGCCCTGACTAACCTGGAACTCATTATGTAGATAAAGCTGGACTTGAATTCATAAAATATAGGCTGCCTCTGTCTCTCACATGCAGCTAAGCATGTGCCAACACCACCTGGTTGTTTAAATGTATTAATCATATAAACATAGCAAAATGTAAAGAACATTGGGTTTTTGTCTTAGCTTTGTCAGTTTGACACATTCTACAGTCATCTGAGTGGAAAGCCTCAACTTGGAAATTGCCTAGATCAAATTAACCTGTAGGAATGTCTATAAGGGATTGTTTTGTTTATTGATGGAGGAGAGCCCAGCCCACTGTGGGTGGCACCATTCCCTTGGAAGGCAATCTTGAGATATATAAGAGAGCTAGCTAAGCATGAGCCAAAGCAAGCAGTGTTCTTCTATGGTTTCTGCTTCAAGTTCCTGCTTGGATTTCTGCCCTGACTCTTTTCAGTAATGGGCTATGACTTGGAAGTATAAACTAAATAAATCCTTACTTTCCCAGGGTGATTTTGTTTGGTATGTCTTGTCACAGCAACAAAAGGAAATTAGAGCAGCTTTTGTTCTTTAAAATCCACTGCATATTAGGGAGTGGTGGGATAGATTCCTAATTCCAGTTCTGAGGAGGCTAAAGTGAAGAGTGGTATGAGTTCAAAGTCAACCTGGGCTACATATCAAGTCTCTGTTTCAAAACAAAAAAGGGGCCACTAAAATGGCTCAGTGGATAATGGTGCTTCCTGTATAAGCCTGGCAGCCAGAATTGAATCTGCAGAACCCATATAAAGAGAGTAGCCACTCCATAACATTGTCCTCTGACCTCTATATACATTCTATAGCATGTGCACATATGATGTATATATGCCCCAAGATAATCATGAATAAATATTTTTAAATGTATGAGCTAAGGATCAGCTATGGAGGCACACTTTTTATTTCGGTGCTTGGGAGACAATGATAGGAAGATCTTGTGAGTTTGAGGCCACCCTAGTCTTTTTGGTTTTTGTTTTTGTTTTGGTTTGGTTTGGTTTGGTTTTGGTTTATTTTTGAGACAGGGTTTCTCTGTGTAGCCCTGGCTGTCCTGGAACTCACTTTGTAGACCAGGCTGGCCTTGAACTCAGGAATCCGCCTGCCTCTGCCTCCCAAGGGCTGGGATCAAAGGCGTGCACCACCACGCCCGGCTGAGCAAGGTTTTTAAGCTCTTAAATCCAGCCTTTGGTGACCTCTTTCCTCCTGCAGGGCCAGACACCAAAACCTCCTCAAAGAGAGCCAGCAACTTTAGACCAAGAACTCAAGTCCTGAAGCCTGTGGGAGCGCTTCCCATTTAAATCACTGCACCCACCCTACAATCGAATGCTGGACAACTGAGCTACGCCCCTAGATCTACCAGAATGTGAACGGAACCATCCCAGGAGCTAGAGTCCAGACAGAGGGAAAATGAGATCCTGAGCTGACTGCAACCATGTGACCAGCTGTCTTGCACTCCACAGAAATGCCTCACCAGCCACGAGTTCCCTCATTCCCTCAATCTGTGGTCATGCATGAATCCTTCCTCCCTTAAATCCTTTCTGTGGGACATTTTTTCGCTCCAACAAGAAACATACTGAGAGTATGTAGTTTTATAACTTGGTATTTAACCTTTATTGACGCAGTGTTTGAAGAAAACATCCCTTTAAGCTATATGTAGCCAAACTACATTCCAGGGAGCATCTATGTGCACTTCAGTAAAACTATCTTCAGAAATGTTTGACTATTCCCCACACACTCCTTTTTATTAGTTAGAAACGGCAGCATATGTTGACAGGTTCGTGTTTGCTGTGTTTTGCAAGTATTAGGGATTGAATTCAGGCCCTGGATATTCTGAGCACCATGCTTAGCTCCTGAATAGATTCCTAATGGACATAAGATTAAGTATTGTTAATACCAATTCCAGGAATTGAAACAGTCTCTCCAGGAAGTGGGGAGGGCGGTCTGAGAGACTCAGCACAAACTGACCAAAGTCTGGGAAAGATACAATGTACGAGACTTCCTAGTGGCTTACCAGGGTCATGGAAACATTAAACAGCTGCTAGATAGGGAAGGGGGACTGATCAGCCATGCTGCAGTTGGAGAAAAGAAAATCTGATGAGCTGAGCTGTGTAGAAGATTCTCTGACCTGCCAAGTTACCTGCAAGGTGTGCTAAGACCTCCAGGCTTGTAGCTCTCACAGTTGTTATCTGTGTGAAGGTGGGCTCTGGGTGATGTGGCGCTCTGACTTGTCCATGTTCCCCCTTTTTTTTTTTTTGGTTTTTCGAGACAGGGTTTCTCTGTGTAGTCCTGGCTGTCCTGGAACTCACTCTGTAGACCAGGCTGGCCTCGAACTCAGAAATCCGCCTGCCTCTGCCTCACGAGTGCTGGGATTAAAGGCCTGCGTCACCACTACCCGACGTCCATTTTCCTTTAAGTAACCCCAATAAATCACTGGTTCAATACATTGGACTTTGGTATAATCATTATTTTGATCTGTTGTGGGTTCCCCTTTTGGATAAGTAGGTGCATATGCATGTGCGTGTGTGCGTGTGTGTGTGTGTGTGTGTGTGTGTGTGTGTGTGTGTGTGGTATTGCCTTCAAACAAGTACTCATAAACGTGGTACTAAACTTGACACCCACGTAAATGATGCAGTATCATATCCGTGTCAGAGAACTGGTAATGTGGTACCAAATGCTTACCCACTGTAGCAGGCGAAGGAGACCACATGCTCATTGAGGTTGTGCATTTAGAGGACATGATGGAAAATATTAATGGTTTCCGTGGGCCGCAGCTGCGTCACCACACTAAGCCTGAGAGGCTAGAAACAGACAGTGGAGAACAGAGATGGAGGAGATGCCACTCGGCTAGCAGAGCTTCTTGGGAGGCTCAAATGAGAAATTGGTCATTTGTTCCCCTGCCAGGAAAAAGGACAATAGATTTTGCACCTCAAGATAGAATTAATGCTATCCATCAGCTAAAAACTATGATCTTAGCAGGATAAAATCTGTTTCACATCATCATACAAAAACATTAAGTCTCAGTAGAGATTTTCTCTCATTTTAAGTCTGTTTTCAACAATTTTAAAAGTAGTTAACCTTATACTGAGAGGCAAATGAATGAACGGGCAGATAGAATACTACTGTGAGAAACTTTTGTTTATTCTTATCAAAGTTAGTCTGGCAAGGACCCTTCTTTTCTTTCCCTGCCCACTTTGTACCAATTAGCCAATCATGTCAGCCTGTGGAGCTGAGCTCCCACCAGTGGGATGAGACACAGTCACACCTACGTGAGGAACAGCAGATGGGAGCCATCTTGGCCCAATATGCTTGCTAACTGCTATGGGCCCTGGTGCTCCCCTTTAGCAGGAAGAACGTCTTGCCAAGCGGCTTTCACTTTTTCCCTGTGTTTCTTTGTGTAGCACTGGGGTTGTTCTTTGTCTCTAACAGTACAATAAGTAAAACATCAATTTTCAGGCTTAAAAACAATTAACTTGTAGCTGAGTGATTAACTGAATGTATGTAAAAAAAAAAGAAATTATACTTGGAGCTATTATATTGAATGTAAATATAATGAGTATATATGAATGTAAATATCTGTGAGTATATTTGAGGCTTAAAGAAATCCCCAAGTCTGCATAGGTAGAAAGTGAAAGGGTTTACAATGGAAGAGTATCTTGGTGATCCTCTGAGTAATACCGAGAAATAGCATACATCATGAAGGAGACCTCACTGAACAAGACACTTATTTGGGGTGTGGAATCACAAAATGGTGGCTGCCTTTAAGCAGAGATGGAGCCAGCAGCAAACAGGTCATGATGACGGGCTTTATAGGGGAAGTATGGAGCATGCCCATGAAAAGGATTCCCATTGGATGGTAGTGAAGACGTGGCCATTGGCTGAGTCACCGAAGGCTGAGTGGGGGGTGGGGTGCTCCTAGTTCTGGAATGTGGGTGGTTCTCAGTTGACTAACAGCTCAAGAGCTAGATAAGCAGTGCATTACCTAAGATCATCACAATTCTTCAAAATTGGACCCAGATATGGTCATGGAAGATGTAGCTTAAAGGGGAACTTCTGAGACGGCAATCATAAGGGAATGTGTTAGTCATCTGTGTCTGTCATAACAAAATACCTCTGGCTTGGGAGCTTTAATGGCAGAACTTCACGTGCTCTTGGTTCTGGGGCCTTAGAGTTCTGGATAACCTATGGCCAGACTTCATCTCTCTTGAGACCTCAATTCTCTGTTTTCTGGGGGTTGTATCCTTAATGTGTCTCCTCTTTATGTTGGACACATCTCTGGAGTCTTGTCTTATAAAGCCTTCAGCCATGTGGATTCAGTGCTCACCTTTGTACCCTTTCTTAACCTCAATCCCCTCCATAAAGATGCTGGTTCCAAAAACGGTCACGTGGAGTTTAGGGATTCAACATAGTTTTCTTTCGTTCTTCCTTCCTTCTTTCTTTCCTTTCTCCAACTCAGTGTGGCCACTTGGATGACCTTGAACACCTGACTCTTCTCTCTGCAACTCCCAAGTGCTAGGATTACAGGCAAGCGAGCAACCACCACATCCTCCTTCAACAGAGATTCATGTGCAGAGATGACTGAGTAGATAAAAATGTGTAATGCATAAGCCTGAACCTAAACAGAGATCACTGGAGTCCTGTTGAAAGCCAGGCGATACAGCAGGCATCTGCAATCTTAGTGCTTCTACGATGAGATGTGAGGCGAAACAGAGTTGCCCAAAGCTCATAGGACAGCTGTGAAATGTGTTAAATTTGGTGGTCCTCCATCCTGCCTTTCAGTGATTCAGTCCAGCAGCTTAAGTCATCACCCAACTGTGCCAGGTGCAGTGCATTTCCATGGTTGATATGAGTTGTGTACCAACTTGTGAACTCTTTAAAAGGTCATAGCTAGCTCGAATGTGCGCTTTCTTTCCCTCCCTCTCTCTCTCTCTCTCCACCCTCCCTGATTCCTCTTCTCTTTTTCCTCCTCCTCCTCCCTTGTTTACTGTTTCATGTTCTCTCTCTCTCTCTCTCTCTCTCTCTCTCTCTCTCTCTCTCTCTCTCTCTCTCTCTCCCTCTCTGTCTTGTTCATTTTTCCTATCTCCCAATCTCTCTTTTGTTCTCCGACCTCCCCCAATAAAGCTCTTGCACTAGTTCTGTGGCATAATGTGACTGTGATTTTTCTTGGCTCCAACTCACCAAGCTACCCTTTCCACTGCTTTGTCCTAATACTAGCTAACCTAGAGTGTTCCACCAAGCAGAAGGAAACTAGGGACCTTGCCTCAGAAACAGATGGAGGCTGTGCTTGCCTGCCTCAAACTGACTCCTAAAAGTTGTCTTCAAGCTTCCACACCTGCACATACATAAACATACACAAGAGGAATTTTGAGTGGGACACAATTTAGTCACCAACAAGGATAAGAAATGAATAGCTTAAACAGGCCCAGATGTGGCAAAATTGGTGCTGGGGGTGGTGGTGGGGGGGGTCCTGCCCCTCCCTCACCCCTTTCCTTTTGTTAAACCACTGGACTTCCCACTAGACTTCTTATTTGAACAATTACTCATGTCTGACTTGTTCCCAATGCTGACCACCAAGGTCCAGCTATCAAATTTACTTATCTCACTTCACTGACTAACATGTCCAACCAGGACTTACCAACTCACCCTCTCATGGACTTCCTCCTTTTGCCACCAAGATCACTCCTGCAGAATCATCTGCTGCTCTTTCTAGATTCAGATTCAGCCACCCTTGTTAGCATTCCTTCTAGGCTCCGCCCCACAGTTACCTGGCAACAGCCAGGTGTGCCTGACTCACTGTAAAAGGGGCTGAATGCCCCCTTCTCACTCTCTTACTCTCTCATTCTCTCTTACTCTCTCTGTCCCTTCTCTCTCCATTCCCCTCCATCCTCTCTCGCCACATATTTCTGACTGTCTTCTTCTTTCCCTCCCTCTCCTTCCTCTCCCTCTCCCATCCCTCTCCCTCTTCCTCTCTGCCTTTCTGTCTCTACTCTATCCTCAACTTCCCTCCTCATGCCCTAAATAAACTCTATTTCAAACTATGGTATGGCTGGTAGCTCCAGGGGAAGGTAAGCCTCAGGATGGGCCCACAGAACCACCCCTTCTACCTCACCATACTGCACCTCTACAAAACGTCCTGGCTCATTCTTCATTTCTTTCTTTTTATAAAGTACAACACTGGTGACATGACTTGGATAGTTTGCTTTGGCCACAAGGCAGAATACTATCACTGCAAGCCATGTGCCTGGTGATCTCTTTGTGTTGGAAATTGGTTTTTGGGTGCAGTCAGTGCCTAACCAAGAAGGGAGCTTTGGGAGGCTCATGGTTACTTTCAATAAATGAGTTAATTCCATACAGAGTGAAAGAAATAAAAGGCGGTCTAACCGGCCAGGCAGGGAACTTGCTCCTCAGGCAGGAAGTAAGGGTGTGGCAATTTCTAAGGAACACTGCTAGTAAATATTAGTCTTTTTTCCTTTTATCCAACTGAAGTTTTTATGTTTTGCTCTCTTTCTCCTCCCTCCCTCCCCTCTCTTCTCTTCCCTTCCCTCCCTTTCTCTTTCTTGTTTGTTTGTTTGTTTGTTTGGAGACAGGGTTCTATGTAGCCCTCAAACTCAGAAGGCAGCCTCTGCCTTCCTAATGCTGAAACTGAAGGGGTATTCAACTACTTCTGCCCCCTCCCCTCCTTAAATACAGATTTATTGCCTAACACAAGCAAGGCCGAGTGTCATGTCTAGTACTGCAAAATATAATAAACAAATAAGCAAATGGAAAAGGAAATCAAGTTTTGTGTCTTTATATAAAGCAGCACTAATGTATTGTATAAGTAGAATGTATGAGTGTACCTGTTAGCATACAGGCAGTTCTGCTGATCTGCCCTCAAGGATCTAGCAACCATTCAGTCATCATTGCCATCGGGTCTCCCCCCCACCCCCATCCACCCCCCTGTTCCCCATGATTTCAGAGATGAACCACCCCCACCCCCAGTTATCCCAGATCTCTTTCTCTGCCCTCCTGTGTCTCTCTCTGTCTCTGGCATTCTCTCTGTGTGTGCATGCTCCTTCTTTTTTCTTTTCTATTTACAGCTCTGCTTCCCACCTGTCTACATGGCTCTCACTGCCTCTATCCCTTCCCCAGAGCCTCATTCCTCTTCCCTCCTGCAGTGAACATTTTACACCACATCTATTGGATGGTATAATTTCTCAGGGATGCACCTTGGCTTGAACCCAAAGGTACCACCCCGTGCTACATTATATTTCATAAAATTACCTATTGTTCCTATTTCTATGACCAAATACCTGACAGAGAAAATTCACTTGGCTCACAGTTAGAGGGGAGACAGTCCATCAAGACTGAGAAGGTAAAGTGGTCAGGTGACTCTGTGGTGGCACAGGCACAAATCTGGAAACCCCCACATCACTCCCTCACCTCTGAACAGAAAGGAAAGAGACATTTGCTTGTTCTGTTTTCACATCCAAGAATTTTCCTGAGCAGAACCGCGAGCCAGCCCTGTTGAGCAACAGCATGGACCCCCATCCTGACTGCCCACAGCTGAGAGATTTGTTTTCTGGATAATCTTAGATCCTGTTAAGTTGAGAGTATTAACATTCATCACTGTTATAAAATGCAGTGCAGGTAGGGCAGCCAAGGTGCACTCCTGAAAAAACTGCACCATGCAACAGATTTGATGTAAAAGGGGTTTACTGGGGGAGAGGAGAGGAGTGAGGGCCTGGAAGGGGTAGAGACAGCAAGAAAGCCTTGAGGGGGTGCAGAGAGGGAAAGAGATGGGACACTCATGGGACCGCCAAAACAGAGAGAGTTAGGGTAACCTGTTTTCTGCCCAGAAGGCTAGAAGCAGAAGTGGCTAATAGCCTGGTGACCTTGTGTTATTTTGGTGGCCTAGACCACACAGATAGATAGGGTCTGTCAAGATGTAGCTCTAGCTGGCCTGAAACTCTGGCCTGGAATTCATAGGGATCAACTTCCCTCTGCCTCTCAAATGCTGGAATTAAAGGCTAAAGGTATATACCACTATACCTGGCTTTTGCAGGATTTTCCCTATCCAATTACGTTAATGCAGAGGAAGTCTGTGATTAGACAGGAAAATGGGGACAGAGCTAAGAGTTCCAGAGAGAGGGAGTGTGCCAGAGGGTAGGATGCCAAGATGGCTTCGGACATGTACCTGCATGGCATTTACCAGCCACAAGTAGCCATGATTTTACAAGATTAGAAATAGTGGGATAAAGCTTTTATCATTATCAATTGGCCCTGAAATTATTGTATTGGCATCTTGTAAATTGTGATATTATTGATACATAGATCTGATTGGTTAATTAAGCTTTAAGACTCATGATTTTTCCAGTGTGTTATGAGATTCAACCGTGAGGTTGACATCTATTTAGTTACTGGAATGTGAGATTGCCAACTCCATGGGTTTATGGATGAGGAAGAGCTAGTGGCTTGCGGGACGCTGTGGGGGTCTAACTGTGGAGAGCTGGCAGAGTAGCAGGAGCACAGAACTGTGTTTGACACAGCGGAGAGTCGGCAGGTTCATTTTTTGTATTTCCTGCAACACCTGGCAACACTTTTTTTCCTTTTTCTTTCTTTCTTGTCGTCCAGGGGACACAGTGCTTCTTCTGTAGGTGGATAGGTCTCTATCCACCCCAACCTCTTGTTACTCCTGTCGGTCTTCATTCACCCTGCCAGTCTTAGGATGGCTGCAGCACAGAGCGGCAGGTATGATCTTCAGAGGTGGCGGGGAGGTACAGGATGTCCTTGTGGGTAAGGTACCAGAAGAAGTGTCTCCAGGAAAACTACTCCTTTACATAGGCTCTCAAGACTTGATATACTGTGTGGCCTTCACTACACGACTGTTGGACACATTCTTGTATGCCAGCTAAGGTCACTTGGGCATTTGGACACCTTTTCCAAACATCATCACTCCCTCCTTAAGAAGGAGTTTATAGATGGCAAGCCAAGTGTTCATAGGCATTATCACTGTGAGACTCTAGTGTTTGAAGCACAGGCTAGAAAGTCACTTTATACCTCCTTAAGCACCTCATGCCTCCAACTTGCTATGAAGCAAAAGATAAAGGGAGTGTCTGGGAATCCCACCGCCAGCAGAGTAATGAGCCATCAGAGACGAGACAGTAGTTGGGTTCAACACAACTCAGTAACCAGTGCTGGTTCAACCTCTGGAGCTCTGACCCTGAATAATTTATTTTAGGCATATTCATATTTAAGCAAAGCACAATTTTGTGAAAATTTTCCTGGTGGTAAGTAACCAATGTACACAATAAAGCTTAAGATATGACAATATTGCAACTCTGTAAAGTATATATGGCATGTTTAATAAAGATAGATTGTAATGCGGGTGAGGAGAGAGACCCCAACACACACACCACCCTACCTATGGCAGGTGGGAGAGCTGGCCCCAAGTTCATGGAAGTTGGAGAGCTAGTCTTGCCCCTCCAAGACTGCAACATTTGGGAAAGCAGTCCCCGCACCTCTCCAAGCTACACAATAGAGCTGGCCTTTCTGGAATGGGCACAGGTGAGCCCAGCCAAAAGGATAGGAGAGTGGGAGAATTGACTCTACCCCTTCCTGGTTAAGGCATGGGGTGAGCTAGCCAGGGCAGTGCTGGAGAGTTCTCCCTGGTGGTGTGGGTTTGAGAGAGCTAGTGAGCAGACTAGCTTAGCTACCACCCAGGCCTGAATCCAGGGCTTTGAGTCGGCCCACCTCAACATCTACCCAATCTATGAGCGACTGGTGCAGGTGGAGGGGCCAGTCCTACAGATCCGAAGCTGCAGGATTTCCATGTTTCCACAGGGAAACAGCAGAATATCTGAGAAGAGTTCCAGTGAGGATCCAGTATTAATAGTATGTCAGGAGCCAGAGGCCTCAAACCAGAACAGTGACTCACTGTAATGAACATTTGCAAGTAAAGAAGTATGGACGACAGGTATACTGTGGGACAGCCTGTCACATCCTACAGCTTCCACAGCGAGAGTTGTTTTTTCTTTGAGGGAAGGTTGCAAGGGCAGGTACAAAGAGACAAGGAGATGAGTGAGATGGGGTGAGTGATAGGGTGGGTGATATGAAATTTACAAAGAATAAAAAGTTAAACATGATGGTTTCTACAGATTAGGCCACATGTGGCACTGTTCATCTTGATGGGTTCTATAGATTTACAAGCTCATGATTTAGGGTCTTGGGAGGCTCTACTGTGGTCTATTTGTGTGCAAATAGCAGTGTCACCGGGCTATGAACCATATTTGCTCTCAGCCTTGTAAGTGAAAAACAGGTTAGACATGATTCCCTTTGAAGAGACAACACTGTGAGTTTAACATTCCTGGCTCTCCTAGGGCTCCTCTATGGGCACAGATCTCTGTGTCTCTCACAAAAGACTTTGAAATCACCTTCTCAATTGCTGGGATTACAGTTGTGCATCATGGTAATCCTGGGAATCAAACCTTGGGCCTATTTATTTTTATTTATTTTTTTGTTTGTTGTTGTTGGTGGTGTTTTCTGAGACAGAATCTCCCATAACCCAGACCTCAAATTATGAATATAGAGGAGGGTAAACTGGAACTTCTGATTTTTCTGATGCTAACTCCCAAGTGAGTGGGCTGGACCTATTGTGAAGTCATTATTTAAATCACCAGGGTAATATTTGTATAGGAAAAGGAGCATCTGGTGTGGTTTGCATAGATCATTTGTTCTTCTTAGAGCAGATATGCAAACATTCTAAAGAAAGGGCACTTGTACAGCTGAAGAGTAACATACTTGTCTTAAGTTACTTTTTATTGCTGTAAAGAGACACGGTGACCAAGGAAACTCTTAGAAAACATTTATTTTGGGGCTTGCTTAGAGTTTTAGAGGGTTAGTCCATGTTCATCATGGAAGGAAGCAGATAGGCTGGCCCTGGAGCAATAGCTAACAGCTTTACAGCCTGATCCACAGGCAGCAGGAAGAAAGAAAGACACTGGCGTGGGAATAGGCTTTTGAAACATCAAATACAAGCACTCGAACAAAGCTACGCTTGCTAATCCTTCCTAAACAGTTCCACTAAACAGAGGGCAAGCATTCAGACACAGGAGCCTATGGGGGTTGTTCTCATTTAAACCACCACAACCTTGAACTCCATTCATTGCCGCACTCCGCTATACAGGAAACTTGAGGCCAGCTGGAACTATATTCAATACCTCCTTTGAAAAAAGGTATGTGTGGGGGTAACTCTTCCCCTTTTTGTGAGGCAGGGTGTCCAACCATAGCGCTGGCAATCTTAGAACACACTATGTAGAACAAGCTGATCTCAAACTCACAGAGAACTGCCGAACTGCTTCCTTAAAACTATGTCCCACCACACCCAG
The DNA here is from genome assembly GCA_902729485.2 of Mus minutoides. Classification (NCBI taxonomy): domain Eukaryota; kingdom Metazoa; phylum Chordata; class Mammalia; order Rodentia; family Muridae; genus Mus; species Mus minutoides. The sequence goes on from LR749711.1 coordinate 775,143, forward strand.
CAAGAAACCTTTTCTTCAAAAACAGCCTGCATAATGAAGAGCAGTGGTATATTAAGACAAACAGAGAAGTTACTTAGTGTAAACTATGTAATGACTGTCACTTTGTTAGGCAGCTAGACAAGAATGGTCAGCTTGGAAGGCCATTTGGGATATAGTGAGTTCTGGACCATATTTGTGGTTTCCCTGTAGCATTTGAAAGGGAAGGTTCACAACTGCCCACCCACCCCCTTTTTAAAAGATTTATTTATTTATATGATTACACTGTAGCCGTCTTCAGACACTTCAGAAAAGGGCATCAGATCCCGTTACAGATGTTTGTGAGCCACCATGTGGTTGCTGGAAATTGAACTCAGGACCTCTGGAAGAGCAGTTGGTCCTAATCACTGAGCCATCTCTCTAGCCACAACTGTCCCTAAGATTTAAAATACCATACGAAAAAGTGACGGTTTCAAGGCTTTGTTGAGGCTAATTAATGTGAACTGTTTCCTCCTCGTCAAATGAATGGAATCTGAGTTCAGCCTCGGGCTACCTGATCTGCTCCAAAAATTAGAGTATTGCATCCTATTGCCCTTCCTTTGAGGATTAATAAAGTGGGGCTCAAACGTAACCTGTCTGGGAGACATACATCAGGAAAGCTGCTTCAACTTGAAGGCATGCTAAGATAAAAGGAAAGATTGTCTCCTTATTCAGACAGTGACTCCTCCTATAAGCTCCTCCCTGGTGTAGGGGTTTGCAGATGCTCCTCAGTAAACCTGCCTACTTTTCAGAGCTCTAACTCAAAGAACATAACATTTCCTTCTTCCTATCGTTCAGATCGGACCTCCAAGCTCAACTTACAAAGCATGGTTTGGTTGTCACAAGGTTTGGTTGTCTGTCACACTTTTAATACTGGTGGGTCTCTGTGAATTTGAGGTTTTTCTTAGTCCAAGTAGCAAGTTCCAGGCCAACCAGAGCTACAGAATGAGACCCTGCCCCCAAAAAGAGGTGAGGATGACTTCCGTGTCTCACCTGCCTCCTTCCAGCAGCTATGGAGATTTATAATTTTTCCCATTGCCTTTCTCCCAGTGACTACGAACATCTGCTGAGATGTCTCAGTGGGTATAGGCACCTGCTGTTAAGCCTCACACCTTAAGTTCAATTATCAGGACCCAGATGGTGGAAGGAGAGAACTTCTGGACTCTACATGTGCACCACTGCACATGAGTGCACACATATATATGTATACACACAAAGTAAATAAAAATATAATTAATTTTTTTTTTTTTTGGTTTTTCAAGACAGGGTTTCTCTGTGTAGCCCTGGCTGTCCTGGAACTCACTTTGTAGACCAGGCTGGCCTCGAACTCAGAGATTCACCTCCCTCTGCCTCCTGAGTGCTGGGATTAAAGGTGTGCGCCACCACGCCCGGCCTAATTAAATTTTTTAACTAATAAAATTTTTTCTTGAATTTCCTCTAAGTCCATTTCTAAATTCTTTTATTAATGATGTTTAGAACCCAAAATTTCCCTGGAGGAATTTCAATGTATCAGTACAGCTTTTCTTCACCTCCCTGATTGTGAAATCCTGTCTCACTTTGAAATATTAGTTTGCTTGACATAACATTGTTGAGCTCAATTTGTGATAACATCGCTGAGAGAAACTCACCCAGGAACTGTTCATGAGGTTCTTGAGGTATCTTGCCACTTCTGTGGCCTCAAGTCAGGCCAGATGGCAAGACTTGTGGTTCCTTTCAGAGGGACTGAAGCTGCTGGTTCATGCCTGGTGTCTGCCTGCCTACAGGACTGGTCTACAACTACTGATTTGTATTTGGTGTTTGCTATGGACTTAACTGCTGAGAAAGAAGATGGAGTTTGCCCCTAAAGAACTGTTGCTGAACAGATCCACTTCCTCTATCCTAATAACTTTTCTCTTCCACTATTTCTGCTGGGTGGTAGGCTAGAGGAAATAAAACTTAAAAATAAGTTGCAAAAAAAATGTATGTCACCATCCTGGATTGTTTGGGAGTTCCCATGGGAGCCCATTGGACTACAATTGAATTAGTTATAACCTAATTCTGTAACAGGAAGCTTCATTTGGTTACAAGAGATGGCCAGTTGGGGCCATCTGGCTCTACCTCCCTGATTATTTGGTGATTTCATTTAGATCACCTTCATAAATGTATATATTTTAGGAATATTCTACTGTATTAGGTTCCCATATTATTTCAAATGGGCCTTAATTTTTAGTTTTCTCTTCTGGTATTTCCTCCTTTGTCTCCGTCTTCCCTCTCCCTCCCAATTTGATCCTCCCATCACAGTCCCCTGTCCATTCATCGATAACTATGCATTCTATTTCACTTACTTTTGGAGAAAGCTATCTGCACACCACTACCACTACCACTACCACTATAACCACCACTACCACCAATACCACCACTACCACCACACCAGTCCTTATTCTACACCTAACCTCTGTGGTTCTTGGGTATCATTGACCTAACAGCAACAGCTACTACTCATGTATAAACAAATACATACCAGATTTGTATTCTGGGTCTGTGTTACCTCAGTTAGGATGATTTTTTTTTTCTAGTTCCATCCATTTCCTTGATAATTACATGATTTAATTTTTTAGTGACTGAATCTTATTCCATTGTATAAATGTTACATTTTTCTTTATCTAGTCAATGTTGAGGGACATTGTCTTACTTAGTGTTTCTATTACTGTGAAGAAACACCATGATCATGACAACTCTTATAAAGGAAAACATTTAATTGGGGCTAACTTACAATTATAGAGATTTCGACCATGATCATCATAGCAGGATGTATGGCAGTGTCCAAGCAGAGATGGTGCTGTAGAAGGAGCTGAGAGTTCTACATCTCAGTTTGGCAGGCAGCAGGAAGTGAAATGAGATATACTTCCTCCAATAATGCCATACCTACTCTAACAAGGCCATACCTACTCCAACACGGTCATACCTACTCTAACAAGGCCATACCTACTCCAACACGGTCATACCTACTCCAACACGGTCATACTGCCTAGTAGTCCCATTCCCTTTGGAATCATGTGAAGTGGAAACTTGTAGTTTCTTTGGAAAATCATTATGTCAAATGATGTTTTGCTGAGGCACACAGGTGAAAGGATGTATTGCTAAAGCAGACAGGTGAAAGAATGTTTTCCGGAAACAGACACAGGTGAAAGGATGTCTTGCTATAGCAGACTTGTGAAAGGATGCGTGATGAGGGAGTATAAATATGATCCCACAGACGTGGGAGAGGAACATTGGTTTCATTTGTCTGGCCTTGCTGGTCTTTGCTGACAACACACATGTATTGGTTTGCCTTGCATAGTGTTGTTGAGCCCCAATTGTGGTAACACCACCAGTAAGAAATTCACCAAAGAATTAATTGTTCATGAGGTTCCTACAGCAGCTTGCCACTTCCAAGGCTGCACCTCAGGCTGGTTGGCAAGCCTGGCAGTTTCTTCAGGATTGAACTGCAACTGCTGGTTTATGCCTGGTGTCTACCTGCCAAGAGGACTGGATTGCAGCTGCTGGTTCGTATTTGGTGTTTGCTAGGAGACTGAAAAAACTATTGTTAAACAGGTACACTTCCTCCAAATCCTCATATGTTTTCTCTCCTGTTACCTCTGGTGGGTGGTAGGCAAGAGGAGAGAGAAAGTGAACGGTTATTAAAGAAGGTAGTAAATTTATGCCTACACTCATGGGAGCTATTTTGAGTCAAACCACCACAGACATCTAGATGGTTTTGAATTTCAAATTTCTAGCTGTTTCAAGTGGATCAGTAATAAACAGTTGAGCAAGTGGCCATGGCAGGGTGAGGGATTTTTGGGGTGTATGTCTAAGAATGGGGTATATTTTAGGGTTTATCAATTGATCTTGAAATATTTTAATTCCCATATTCCTAAGGAACCACTATACTGATCTCCATACTGTCCTGTTTATTAGTTCTTATTATATATTTTGAATATTAGTCATCTGTTGGATGTGTAGTTGGGAAAAAAGCAAAAACAAAAACAAAAACAAAAACAAAAGCCTTTTCCCAGTCTGAAGGCTGCCACTTTGTCCTTTGTCATACAGAGGAATTTCAGTTTTATAAGGTTCCATTAATTTCTGGTCTTAGTGCTGTGTTCTGATATTCTATTCAGAAAGTATTTTCCTGAGCTAGTGAGTTCAAGGCTTTTCCCCACTTTCTCTTCTATTAGGTTCAGTGTTTCTGGTTTTATGTTGAGACCTTTTACCCATTTGAACTTGAGTTTATGCAGGGAGAGACACACAGCTCTGTTTAGATTCTTCTATAGGAAGCTAGACAGTTGGACCAGAGCTGCTTGGTAAGGATGCTGCCTTCATTTCCATATATGTGTGTGTCTATAGATATATTAGGGTTTCTATTGCTATGAAGACACTATAATCACTGCAACTCCTATAAAGAAAAAAAACGGGACTCGCTTATGATTTCAGAAGTTTAATTTATTATCATCATGTCAGGAAACACGGCAGCATGTCAGTTTTTATACCAATGCCATGCTGTTTTTATTGCTATAGCTCTATAGCAATTTGAGGTCAGGAAAAGTGATACTTTTAGCAGCTCTTTTATTATTTAGGATTGTTTTAGCTATACTGTGTTTTTGTGTTTCCATATGAAACTGATAATATTCCTTTCAAGGTTTGTGAAGGAATTTTGATGAGGATGGCATTGAATCTGTAGATTGCTTTAGTAGGCTGGCCATTTTTATTATGTTATTTCTACCAATCCATAAGCATGGGAGATCCTTTCATCTTCTGAGATCTTCTTCAGTTCTTTCTGAAATGTCTTAAAGATTTTTATCATACAAAACTTTGACTTGCTTGGTCAGAGTTATCTCTAACCAAGGTACTTCTTTATATTATTTGAAGCACAGTTTCTCTGATTTCTTTCCCCGACCATTTGTCTTTTGTACATAATAGGGCCACTGATTTTTGTGAGTTAATTTTGTGTCCAGCTACTTGGCTGAAAGTGTTTATCAGCTGAAGGAGTTTCTTTCTGAGATTTTTAGAGCCACTTATGTAAATTATCATCATCTGAAAATAAAGATACTTCGACTTTTCTTTTCCCATTTGTATCCCCTTGATCACCTTCAGTTGTTTTATTGCTCTTGCCAAGATTTATTATAGTGAATAAGAATACAGGAGACACACTTGTCTTATTCATGATTTTAGGGGAACTGCTTTGAGTTTCTCTCCATTTAAGTTAATGCTGGTTTTGGGCTTGCTGTAAAGTGCCTTTATCATGTTAATGTATTTATTCCTACTCTCTCAGAACTTTCATCAAGAAGGGGTATTGGATTTTGCTAAAGGCCTTTTCTGCATCTAATGAGATGTTCATGTGGTTTTTGTCTTTCAGTTTTATATAGTGGATTACATTCACTTATTTTTGTATGTTGTCCCATCCCTGAATCTCTGTGATAAAGCCTACTGAATCATGGTAGATGATCTTTTTAATGTGTTCTTAGATTTAGTTTGCAAGTGTTTTATTGAGAATTTCTGTATTTTCTTTTAAATGATTTATTTATTTATTATATGTATGTACACTGTAGCTGTTTTCAGACACTCCAGAAGAGGGCGCCAGATCTTGTTACGGATGGTTGTGAGCCACCATGTGGTTGCTGGGAATTGAACTCAGGACCTTCAGAAGAGCAGTCAGTGCTCTTAACCGCTGAGCCATCTCTCCAGCCCCAAGAATTTCTGTATTTTCATGGGGGAAATTGTTCTGTAATTTTCTTTATTGGGTCTGTACTGGCTAGGTTTGTGTCAACTTGACACAGCTGGTATTATCACAGAAAAAGGAGTTTCAGTTGGGGAAATGCCTCCATGAGATCTAGCTGTGAGGCATTTTCTCAACTAGTGATCAAGGGCCCCTTGTGGGTGGGACCATCTCTGGGCTGGCAGTCTTGGTTCTATAAGAGAGCAGGCTGAGCAAGCCAAGGGAAGCAAGCCAGTAAATAACATCCCTCCATGGCTTCTGCATCAGCTCCTGAGTTTCTGACCTGCTTGAGTTCCAGTCCTGGCTTCCTTGGTGATGAACAGCTGTATGGAAGTGTAAGCCAAATAAACCCTTTCCTCCCCCAAGTGCTTCTTGGTCATGATGTTTGTGCAGGAATAGAAACCCTGACTAAGACAGGGTCTTTGTGTAGTTTGGGTATCAGGGTAACTATGGCCTCATAAATTGAATTAGACAGTTTTTCTTCTGCTTCTATTTTGTGGAATAATTTGAGGAGTATTGGCACCAGCTCTTTTTTTTTAAGTAAGATAGAATTCTGTGCTAAAACCATCCATCCCTGAGCTTTTTAGTCTTTTGTTTGGTTGTTTGGTTTGGTTCATTTTGGGTCTGGGAGACTTTTAATAACTGCTTCTATTTTACTAGGGGTTATAGGTCTATTTAAATTGTTTATCTGATCTTGGTTTAACTTTGGTAAGTAGTATGTATGAAGAAAACTATTTCTTTTAGATTTCCCAGTTTGGTGGAGTTTTAAAGTATGTCCTTTTGACTCTGGATTTCCTCGGTATCTGTTGCTATAATCCCCCTTTCATCTTTAATTTTGTAAACTTGTATTTCTCTCTCTCCTTTTAGTTAATATGATTAGAGGTTTATCAATTTTATTGATTGTATCAAATAACTTACTCTTTGTTTCATTGATTTTGTTGTATTGTTTGTTGTGGTTATTGTTTGTATTTTTTCCATCTCAGCCCTGAGTTTGATTATTTCTCAACATCTACTTCTTTTGGGTGTGGTTTCCTTTTGTTCTCAAGCCTTCATGTATGCTGTTAAGTTACCAGTATAATAACATCTCTTAGGTTTTGTTTTGTTTATTTAGGCACTTAGTGTTATGAATTCACCTCTTAGAACTGCCTTCATTGTGTCCCATAAGCTTGAGTATTTTGTGGATTCATATTCATAACATTCTAGAAAGTCTTTCATTTCTTTTTTTTTTTTTCTTTTTCTTTTTCTTTCTTTTTTGAGGGGTGGTACTGGTGTTTGTTTTTGTTTTTTCCAGACAGGTTTTCTTTGTTTAATGTTGGCGGTCCTAGAACTCATTCTGTAGACCAAACTGGCCTTGAACTCAGAGATCCACCACTGCCTGGCTTAATTTCTGTATTGACCCATTGTCAGTCAGTAGTAAGTTGTTCAGTCTTTATAAGTTTGTAAGCTTTCTGTTTCTGTTGTTGGTATGAATCCAGCTTTAATCCAAAGTGGGCAGATATGAAACAGGGTATTATTTCAGTTTTCTTGTGCCTGCTGAGATTTGCTTTATATCTGGGTATGTGGTTCCAGGAAGTGTTGAGAAGGCATATATATATATATATATATATTTTTTTTTTTTTTTTACTTATTCACTTTACATCCTGCTTAGTGCCCTCCTCCTGGTAGAAGGTATATTCTTTTGTGTTGGGACAAAATGTTATATAAATATGTTAGGGCCATTTGATTTATAATGTCAATAGCTTCAGTATTTATTTAGTTTTTCTCTTGATGATCTGTCTATTGACAAGAGTGGGGTACTGCCAGGCAGTGGTGACGCACGCCTTTAATCACAGCACTTGGGAGGCAGAGGCAGGCAGATTTCTGAGTTCGAGGCCAGCCTGGTCTACAAAGTGAGTTCCAGGACAGCCAGGGTTATACAGGGAAACCCTGTCTCGAAAAACCAAAAAAAAAAAAAGAATTCCAATGTCCTCTTGGTAGATTTTTCCTTTTGATTAGTGTTTACATAACTTTTACTAGTCTGAGGTAATTGTTGTCTCAGAGGCTTACTGCCTCTATCTGCTAACCTAGGACCAGTCCTGCAAGCTTCTCACCCCTCTACAATCTAATCCAGGCCTAAAAGGTTTTCAGCCTCTGAAACTTGCTGCTCAATATGCTCACCCTTTAGAGTTCTTTATGAGCTCTCACTGGCTGGGCAACACAGATGTTGTGACTCAAGGCTCCTCCGGAACATGACTGGTTCCATCTGGCTTTTCTCTCAGCCTCGGACTTTGGCCCTGCTTTGCCTCATACTAACTTTGGCAATCAATATGTTCGAGTCTTCTGCCTTCTTCTCATTCTCTGGCTTGTTCTGTCTTCTCCTGTGTCTAGCTCTCTCTCTCTCCCTCTCTCTCTCTCTCTCTCTCACTCTTTCTCCTCTCATGAGAGTTTAGCATATTTTGTCACATCTTTCTCTGATTTGTCACTTTGCCTGGCACTTGTCACCTTCCAACACTGGTGCTTCCTTCTGCAAACCAACTTCACCTTCTTTGCTTGGGATTGAAAGTGTGTACTGAGGGTGTGTCTGTGTTCCAGCCAGAGGGATTAAAGGTGTGTGCCAAGGACTGAGCCACACCACAACTAGAAACAGGTTTTGTTTTTTTTTTTCAGTAAACAATACAATCTCAGTGTCACAGTGTGATCAGATATCTGCAAAAGAGTAGTATGTGGTGTTCTACACGATTTCTTCTGGTTCGTTTTGGTTTGAGGTCCATTTTGTCAGATATTGAAAATGGCTACACCAGCTTACCTCTTAGGTCATTTTGCTTAGAGTATCTTTCCCTATCCTTTTACCCTCATGTGTCTATCCTTGATGTTAAGATCTGTTTCTTCGATGCAGCAGAAGGATGGATTTTGTTTTTGCATACATTCTGTTAGTCTTTGTCTTTTTATTGGAAAGTTGAGACCATTGGTGTTGAGAGATATCAATGAGCAGTGTTTGTTGATTCCTGTTTTGTTGGTGGTGGTGGTGGTGGTGGTGATGGTGGTGGTGGTGGTGGTGGCGGTGTGTATGTGTGTTTCCCCTTTTCATAAAAGCCTCGTCAAGGTCACTGTCTTGTGCTTTAGCTCTGTTGCAATTCTCTTGTAGCCTGCTGTCTTAGGTTGCTATGCTCTAGTGGAAACATACTGTTTTGGCTGTTATTGTGGTTATTATATGATGTTGTCTAAGTACCTGAGTTTTAGAAACTTGTCATTCTAGGTGCTGATATCTGGTCTGGACTTTGCTGGGTTCCTGTTTCTCTCCTTGATTTCTCTTGCCCTCTCTGTTTCTTAGGAGGTTAAGGTGGCTGCTTGTAGGGAATTCTGGGATCCTGTTAGGTGTGGCCAGTAGGGTTTTCAGGTAGAATGTATTTCTAGGTATTGGGAGCTGACACTTGGAAATGAGGATAGGAGGTACACTGAGGGGCCCACAGGAGGGAGGAACACAGGGCATTCCACCAGGACTTGCTTAGTCCTAAGAATGGGGACAGAGAGTGAGGAGAGGCCACAAGTAGTCTGTCCAGAGTTGAGGATAGGACTGGAGAATTAGATTTGGATCAGAGGAAAGAGAGTGAAGATCTGGGGCTTGCCCGCATGCTTTGCTGGTTCATTTGTTTCTCTGTCAGGCTTGGCTGGTGAATTCACAGGGAATGCCTGCGAGAGTTGGGGGCTGGGTAACAGCAGGAGTGTGGGGGAAGGCTGGAGGAGAAAGCCTGTGCGATCTATTGGCGATGGGGCCAGAGAAGAGGGGGAGGCTACAGCGAGAATGAGAGGCTTTCGAGGTGAGGAGGGCGGGCTGAAGCTCTGCATCCAGCCTTCCTGCTGCCTGGATGGATAGCCTGGTTTTCTTAACTCTACTGAAACATTTGATTTGACAGCCTTTGTATTTCTACATTGCATACAGATTCAGGTCATGTTGCAACTACTGAAGCAATCGCAATCAGGGATTGCTATTACGTCACTGAGTTATGATGAACAAAGGCCACCCCTAGGGATGGAGCTCAGATCAGCTCCTTGTGAAGCAGAGATGGAGGACCACAGTGGCTTCCATCAAGAGGGAAGTCTGGTTGGACCTTGAGATTACAAGACTTCATCAAGGCACTCCTGGTTGCTTTGCATAACAAATACCTGCCAATTCTCAGTTATTTGAGACAGGAAAACTTTAGTTCTTTCTCAACTCCACAATGACTGTGCAAGGACAGCCTGGGAAGAGGTGTCCACTGAACACCAAGCTCACGAATCTCCACAATGACCAGAATAAGAAAGCGGCTTAGTGGTTCCTAAAGCTTCCTTGAAATGATACATATTTGTATTTGAAATTGTAAGAGGAGCTGGGTGGTGGTGGGTCACACCTTTAATCCCAGAGTTTGCTCCCTAGGGAGGCAGAGAGAAGCTTATCTATCATCTTTGAGGTCAAGGCCAGCCTGATCTACAGAGCAAGTTCCAGGAGATCCAGGGCTACACAGAAAAACACTTTATCAAAGAAATCCAAAGAAAACAAAAACAAAAAACAAAACAAAGAGCTAACATAAAGAGGTCAGGCAGTATAATATTAATGTTATGTCCCTGACCTGAGAACCTCCATTTAGTGACCATCGCTGGTAAATGTAAGCCAGTAAGGATGGCTGAGGCTTAGGCCTTCCTCAAGTTCCCTCTGTGGAAACAGTAAATGATATGGCTTCTGTGGGGTAGTACAGCCAGTGTCTTAGATAGGGTTTTACTGCTATAAAGAGACGCCAAGACCAAGGCAACTCTTTTAAAGACAACACTTAATTGGGGCTGGCTTACAGGTTCAGAGGTCCAGTATTATCAAGGCAGGAGCATGGCAACGTCCAGGCAGGCATGGTGCAGGAGGACCTGAGAGTTCTAGATGTTGTTCTGAAGGCAAACAGAAGACTGGTTTCCAGGCAGCTAGGATCAGGGTCTTAAAGCCCACACCCACAGTGACACACCTACTACAACAGGGCCACTCCTAGTAGTGCCACTCCCTGGGCCAAGCATATATAAACCATCAGGGCCAGTAAGGATGGCTGAGGCTTGGACCGTCCTCAGGTTCATTCTGTGGAAATGGTCGATGACATGTCTTCCATGGGCTATGACAGGACGTGAGACTCAATGAAAGGTCATTACGTCATGGGGCTCTACATTCATGAATGGATCAATAACGCTGGTCTTCAGGAGTGGGGTGTAGCCAGGGCGTGGTGGTGCATGCCTTTAATCCCAGCACTCCGGAGGCAGAGGCAGGTGGATTTCTGAGTTCGAAGCCAGCCTGGTCTACAAGGTGAGTTCCAGGACAGCCAGGGCTACAGAGAGAAACTCCGGCTCGAAAAACCAAAAAAAAAAAAAAAAAAAAAAAAAAAAGAGTGGGGTGTCAACAGGTATTGAGGTGCCAGGCTGTAATCCAAGCCCTTGAGAACTGGAAGCAAGAGGATTCAAGGCCAGCCTAATCTACACAGCAAATTCTAGGCCAGACAGGGGTACATGATGGGACCCTGTGGATAAAGATAAAAGTAGAGAGTGCTCTGCGTCCTTAATGAGCCCATGCAAAGCGGGAGCAACCCGCAAGCTGTTTCCTTGTACATTATCAGTTCCTTCCTCTGCCTTGGTGACATGTGGCCACAGTTTTACTGGTTCCAAATGGCATCTGTTCACCACGGACAGTTGCTACTAGGGAGACAAGAGTTAATTTGGGGCTGCAGAGATAATAGCTCAGCAGTTCAGAACACTGCTGCTCTTCCAGAGTTCAGTTCCCACACCCACACCAAGCAGCTTACCGCTGTCAACAATCCCTGGATGTCTGATGCCCCTGCTTCCTCAGGAACCTACGCTCCTGTGCACACGCCTCCCCCGACACACTCAGAGGTGCACATACCCACACGCAGGCAAACACACCTAACAGAAGTCCAAACCTTTTTGTTGTTGTTTTGCTTTTTTTTTTCTTTTTTTTTTTTTTGTTTTGTTTGAGGCAGGGTTTCTCTGTGTAGCCCTGGCTCTCCTGGAACTCACTCTGTAGACCAGGCTGGCATTGAACTTCTGCTGGGATTAAAGGTGTACACCACTACTACCCAGCCAAAATAAATATATATTTCAAAGTATATTTAAATATTTCAAATATATTTCTCAAAATAATATATTTTGAATATATTTCAAAAACAATCTTGGAAACAGTGGTTTATTTGAGAGTTGGTATCTTAGTCAGGGTTTCTATTCCTGCACAAACATCATGAACAAGAAGCAAGTCGGGGAGGAAAGGGTTTATTCAGCTTACACTTCCACACTGCTGTTATCACCAAAGAAAGTCAGGACTGGAACTCAAGTAGGTCAGGAAGCAGGAGCTGATGCAGAAGCCATGAGGGATGTTCTTTACTTGCTTCCCCTGGCTTGCTCAGCCTGCTCTCTTATAGAACCCAAGACTGCCAGCCCAGAGATGGTCCCACCCACAAGGGGCCTTTCCCCCTTGATCACAAATTGAGAAAATGCCTTACAGTTGGATCTCATGGAGGCATTTCCTCAACTGAAGCTCCTTTCTCTGTGATAACTCCAGCTGTGTCAAGCTGACACAAAACTAGCCAGTACAGTTGGCATCTTTCAAAACTATGTTGGGAGAATCAAGGCACCTCGATAGGACTTCCTGATGGAAGAGCAGGAGGGACAATGGGACCATGGCAGGAAGGTTCTCAGTTGAGTAGGGTTTGTTTGTTTCTCTTTGACCTGGGCATCCCTGTGGACCTTGGTTTCCCAGGGGCTAACTCCTGCAGTTTTTTAGACAAACACATCCCCGTTTTGCAAGTTACACTTCTTAGCATGGGTCAAGTTTCCTGCTAGCTGATACCCAGAACTAAAGAAGGGGTGGCAGGAGGCACGGTACAATTTTGATGTCATGTGAAGGTTACCAGGCACTTTAGGTTTATAAACACCCCCAAAATCATAATCACTTGGGTGCAGCTTTTCTTTATAATTGAAACCATGGGATCAAGGGAACAGAAACAAATTAACTCTGCAAAGGACAATGTGTAAAGATCTGCCTTAGTCACTGCTGGACCTCAATGGTGTATTCCAGGCTAACTCAATCTCACTAAGTAGCTGAGGATGCCCCTGGACTCTCAAGATCTCTCTGCCTGCACTTGGAGAATGCAGGGTGGCTGGCCTGCACCATCACGTCCAGTTTACGCGGTGTCACGTCCAGTTTACGCGGTGTCACGTCCAGTTTACGCGGTGTCTGGCTCTTTGAAAGTTTGCTCTACTTTGTTTTGTGCTTGCTAACTCCGCAAGCCCAGCACAATAATTAGTGCTGTGGTGCTTGGCTGACTGCATACAGTGTTATAGGGATCAACCTGGAGGACAATGATGTCATTTTTTTTTTTAATATATAAGATCTACCAATACAATAGATAGTAGTAGCCTTCTACACTTCAGCATAAAGATCCATTTCTGGGCTGGAGTTGAAGATCAGAGGTGGAATGATGGCCTAGTAGGTACCAGAGTCCTGAGGCCAGCACTCTCTCCTCCCCGGCCCCAGGGGGAAAATCCTTGGCTTACATCGGATGTTTGAAAGTTGGTATCTTCTCTCACCCCACCGCTTAAGATCTTTGAGTTTAAGGAAGAATAAAGGTTACCCCTAAACACGCATTTACAAACGTGAAGGTAGGTAAACTATCCATTGAAGAGGAACTGTGGGGGGTGCAAAGAAACCAAGGCTTAGTTATTTAGGGCAGGCTGAGCTCAGATCCCGTGTAGAGCCTCGGGCTGGCCTTTATCATGCTCTCTCTCTGCCCCTCTCCTCTCCCTCTCCCTCCCCTCCCTCTCTCTCTCCCCTCCCTCTCCACTCCCTCTCTCCCTCTCCTCCTGTGTCAGCCTCTAAATAAGGACTATCCCAAGTGTGGACCCTTAATTTCTCATCAGCCCTTCTGGGAAAGAAAGCCTCTGAGGACTGTAAGGCTCAGTTCCCAATTGTTCCTCTGGGGCTGGGTGGAGATAGCTCTTACTGATAAGTTACCCTTGAGCAAAGAAACCTCTTAACGACTGGGTGGAAAATATGGTTTGAAACCTTGTAAGCCTTCCTGGGGGAACAACTGTTATTTTTCCTTTCATGGTTTTCTGCAGCAGAAAGGTGTGTTTGAGACAGGATCTTGCTATGCAACCTAGGCTGGCCTGGTACTCTTGACAATCCTCCTGATTTAGCGTCTGAGTGCTGGGATTATGTGTGTGAGCTATCACCGATTTTTCGTTCTTTTCTATTTTGAGGCAGGATTTCTTTGTGTTACCCTGACTGTCCTGGAACTCACTTGGTAGTCCAGGGAGGCCTGGACTCTGCCTGCCTCTGCCTCTCAAGTGCCGGGGCTAAAAGTGTACAATAAAGTATTAGAAGTCGTATTTCTTCTGGGAGAGACATGATTTAAATATTTATATTAATTATAAATGTAGACATTTCTGGATAATTATAGTTATGTTTTTTATTGTGAGCTTAGACCTTAACATCTCTCCAACCCTCATATTACACTTTCATCTATCTGTCGGGTTACTGGTGTTGATGGTGGAGGCTGTCCCCTGTGCTAGATTTCAGGGAGGTTACACTCTGCATGGGTGGTTGACAACCTTCAGTGCACAGGAAGTAACCATTGGGTGGCCTGGACCGGTACAGGCGCCGGCTGGCTGTCTTTTTTCAAGGTTGTGAGCCAGAGTTTCTGAACCAGCTGCTGAGGAGGCCTGCAGGGCGGGGCGGGCGTGCCTTCTGCATTCGAATTCCTCTTCCGGCCCAGGCTGCGGTCGCGTGGGGGAGGGGCGGGCGTGGTGTGGGGGAGGGGCGAGCTGCATCGTGGGGGAGGGGCGGGCCGAAGTCCCAAGAGAGCTGGCTTGGTCGAGTCCAGGGCCAGCCCCCAGTGCCACCGTGTCCCTGGCAGTAGACATGACCTCTCTTCACTGTGTCTGGAAAGCCCTGTCACAAACCAGGCAAACCTGAAAGGCTTCTGGGTTTTTTAAGGTTCGCTTTAGCTATCAGGCACCTTCACACTCGTGGATCTTGCATCTGTAAAATGGGGCTAAAGGAAAATTACAATAAATACGATATAAATGAAAGAGGCAACAGAAAAGAAGGAATTCGCCGTGCTTTGTGGATGTTGTCACAAGCGCAACACAAAGACAGGGCCCAGGCAACAAATGGCAGGCTTTGTTCTGGCTTAGAGTGGAGAGCCACACTAGAATGAAGCCCTTTGTGCCTTCAGTCGGCTCTGGGGATTATATAGGGGGAGGCTCCAGGAGCTGTTTCCCTGGCTGGAGACATTGTTCTGGAAACAGGCTGGGTTGCCATGGCTACAGCTCCCCGGAGCCAGGCCCTGCCCATTTCCAGGCAGCCAGGCTGTCAGCCTGTCTGGTGCCTGCTGTTACCGGGTCACTCCCGGTTTCCAGGCCTCCCCACACCCAGCACTGCAAGGGAATGCTGGGAAGTTCAAGTTTCCCAGATGGCCTTTGAGTCTGAAAATAAAACCCTGCGCTCGCCAGGCCCGAGGTTTTCTTGGAACAAAAGTCAGTAGACTGAAAGCTTGCTGAAGACAGGGACCATCTTCTCATCAGCGTCACCAGGACCCGTGTCCGCCACCCAGTGTAGGCTATGACATAGTAGGTGCTTTAGAAGCGCTGGCAAGCATTTGACACCAGGGTGGCGGCGTGGAGTCAGGTTAAAAGATCGGATTTTGGAGCCAGTATCTTTCTCTGACAGGTTATAGATCGGTAATGCTACCTAATTCTTTCGAACTTTATTTTTCTCATCTCTAAAATGGGAACAGCAACGCTGTTCGTTCTCAGGGATGTACAGGGCTAGGCTCATTTAAGATACGAAATGCATAGTACTATAGGGCTTCTAATTATTTCTCCTGCTAATCTTTTTCTTAGCTTACTACATCGTCACATAAAAATGTTGCTCTCCATAAAGACAACCACTTCTTTCCCAAGCAACAACCACAGGAACAAATAGGGTTCATACCAGCTCATGTATAATAATAGATACTGGCGTATATATGTAAGTACTTGGTCAATATTTGTGTAATAAGCATCAGATAGAGCATGCCTGCCAGTAACAAGTGTCCCCTGCTTCAAATGTCACACATAAATAATGCAAAATAGGCTGGGTTCCAACAGTCTCTCCAGGTGTCTAACAGAATGGAATGGCATTTCAACATTCAGCCCTGGGTCTCCATGTCTTCTTCAATGTCTCAACACCCACAGACACACCAAAGGAACTGCAGGGCGCCCCTCCCCCACTCCCACAGCAGACTGGATTCTAAGTCTCCAGGCGCTCTCTTGCTGACCCTGGAAGATTCCAACCATTTGGGGACACTCAAGGAGAGGGAATCCACATTCCTCCTCCTCCTTCTCAAAGGAGACTGACCTGAGCTTTGTCTAGGTTCTAAGAACTCCTTCTGGGAGATTTCTAAGGTGGAGGGGTGGTAGCTGCCTGGGAAGCCTCTGACCCCTGTGTGGCCTTAGGAAGTGCACACTGGACACCTTGGTTCAACTGGGTGGCAGCTGCTCTCTTGGAGTCGCTCACCCTGGGGCTGCTGGACAACCGGCTGGGGACGGGGAGCCAGTCAAAGCCTGGCTTTCCAGTGTCGTCTGAGATTGCTGTTGCTTTAAGTTGAGGTGTGTACAGCATGTGTGCGTTTGGGGACACAGAAGGAGAGCACTTTGGCCCAACTGGGCACATGCAATGTCAACGCCTGGGGCAGAAGATGCTGACGCATCCAGTTGTCAGCCGGGTGCACCATAGGCATGGGGGGGTTGTATGTTTTGTGCTTTGCAAAGATATGCAAACATAGGTGTAGGAAAATGGTGTGAACTGCGTGCAGGGTGTGAAGTGCTTCTCTCAGTGTTTCAGACCCTCCTACATCCCTCCCTCCTCACCCCCCTCTCCAGCACAGGCAATAAACCAGGCCGCAAAATCCTCCCCTCCCCCCAAGGCCTTGGCCAGCTCTCTGAAAACTGATATCCTGAGGCCCCTTTCCCTCACCAGCTACAGTCAGAAGCAGCAGGAGGGAAAATGTGGACCGGATCTCGACAGAGAGTCCCGACTCTGAACTTTCTCTGTGATGGTGTGCAACCGATCCGACACCAGGCCTGGTATTTCATCTGACTTTGCCAGCCCAGGAACTGGGTTTAGGTTCCAGCAAGTCCCAGTCCAGTTCAGGTCTGTCTGTAAAATCCATGCTAGATTTTCTCTTTCACCCTAGTGAAGTCTCAGCCTGTGGCTGTTGTTCTCAATCCAGCTCAGAAACTGGCTCAAACCGCCCTGAACTGGATTTGGTGGCTGTTGAGACACAGTTTCTGCCTCTTTGTTAGGGCGGAACCCGCCCCATTCTCTACACCTCCTGCCCTCCCTCAATCCAGCGTCCTACAGCAATCTCATCCACCCAACCCCACCCCCATTCCCCTTTTCTTTAAAAACAAACAAACAAAACAAAAAACAACAAAAAACTCAAAACTATGAAGTAGATTAAATTAAATTCTTTTTTTTTAATGGATCTAGGTTGCAAGCCTTTTGGCTTTATGATATTAGTTATTTCTGAGTTGTTATCTAATCAGTTAACATGGTGTGCTTCAAATGACGCTCAGACAAACCCAGAAACAACTACATTTGTCACCACTGACTTAAGGTTTTGGGTAGAGTTCATTGCTCATTTCCATTTCATTAACTGTAAAGTAAAATAATTTGATAATTTTTATAAACATTCAGAGCTGGTGAACAGTATCTGTGCCTTCTGCAACTGTAGACGTGCCAGAGGAAGAACTGAAGGACCCAGATGGTTTTGTTTTTCCAGTTGTAACTTTAACCCTGGATCAGATGGTGTGAACTTGAACTGTATGTAGGATAAAGGAGGATGAGTGGGGGTGGGGTGAGGGAAGAGCAGGATTCTTCCCAGAATGCAGGTAGGGGCAAAGTAGGGATGTGACAGATTCAGGACCAAAAACTGCTGAGATATTTGTACATTTTAGCTATATCACACGTATTCATTTATGTCTGGGATTAGACAGGCATGTCCCATGGTGCTGAAGTGAAATTCCCCCAGGTTTGTCCACTTGAAAATGCCCAGTAGTCGTATGTTTATGCTATTATCTCAATAAAAAGATCGTCTCGATTTCTCTCATTCTTTTTTCTTTGGCAAGAATTTCTCATTTCGAGTTTTTTGAGAGCTCCGGAAGAGACACTGGAATAAGCAACCATGATCTATCTGGGTGTGGCTCCATGTGGTCCCTGACGGCTCCCTCGTCGCCCTCTGCTGGCCAATTCAGGTAGTGTGTGAAGCTGTCAGAAAGCTGCTAAGCAGTTTCTTGTCCAAACCCGAAATGCCCGGCCGCCTAGCTAAGGATGCTTCATTCTGTCTGTTTTATGTGCATCTCTCCTTATTCCTATGCATGGCATTTGAAATGCTTCTATAATATTTCATCGGATTAACTATAATTATTTAAAGTTTAGCCCTAAATCCTGAGACAAGGACTGGGAACAGCCTTTTTTCTCCTGTGTTAAGAACCAGAGTTAAAGTTGGTGAGCGGCAGCCCTCAGGAGGTGGGTGTGTCGATCAGGGGTTCAAGGTTATGTAAGCAGGTTGAGGCCAGTCTAAGGTACATGAAACCCTGCATTTTGCAAAACAAAACCCAAAGTTGTTTATTTAAGTAATTTCAGTGGAGCATAAAGTTCTAGGGAAAGGCCAATTGTAGCAGGCAATCTAGAGAAGCTATTTATTTATAAGAAAGGGAAGGTTGTGCTTGCTCCCTCCCTGCTTCCTTCCTGTCTCTGTTGGATAGAGTCTGCTGTAGGTACCTTTGGTTTCCTGGAATCCTGAAAATGGGTATGAGATAAATGTGAAAGCTTCCGTTGAAATTTGGTCCTCTGAGATTCAGGAGTGCTAAGTAATTATTGTAGGAAGGCACAAAATATTTATATAGAACTTTCCAGAATGTGAAACCTTAGAGGGGATTCTAGAAAGGTAGAAATTAAGGTACGGCCTCTGGCCTTCTGATGGTCCAGGGAGCTCTTTAGGCCTCCCTCACTATCTGCTCTATGAGCTGGCGATCCGCAGTGCAGGCGCCCCAGCATCTCATCCTCTCTGGGCTCAGGCCTTTCCTCCCCGGGCCTTGTGGAACACTTGGCCTCCTTCCTCCTCCCAGTCTACTTGGTTGCAGTACACTGCAGCGGTGTGTGCGCATGTGTGCCCTGACACGGTGTGCTTGTTCTATAGGTTCCCTGCTCCTCCTTTAAGCTTTACATCCCCCTTAAGCCATGTCCTTCTGATCAAAATTGTACAATTGGCTTGTGGCACCGTACCTGCTAAAAAGCAAGAAATAAATATGTGTTGAGCAGATGGATCAAATTCAAACACATTCTCTTGGGCCAAGCCCATTACTTCCTGGAGTCTTCTTTTCCTATCATGTGGCTCTTTGGACACTTGACCTTCTTTGCCTTTTCCCCTCCTGGACTCTTAGCAGTTGCTGACTCTGGCGTTTCTTTCCTGGGGTGAGAACTTCCAGCTGACTCCTCGCAGTTTAGCTCCTGAAGTCCTGATAAATAGGCCTGTAACCCCAGCCGTCTGTGTTTTCTCCTCAGTGGTACTAAATTCATCCTGAGGTGGGACTGGATTCCAGGGGTGATGTCTGAGCATGAAATTTGCCCATGTGGTGCTCCCACCCCTACTTCTAACAATACTTCCTTTGTTCTGGCGGAGAAACACTTTACAATTCCATCTTCTAAAAGAACTCCCTCTGCTGGCCACAGGCGGCCTTGGCTGTGCTACATTTAAAAGCCCCAGAATTTCAAGTGGCAATTTGCATGGTCCTGAGCCTGCGTCCCAGGTGTCACTCCTTCTCCGGTTGTCAGCCACACCCAGGAGTAATTTATTGAAGCTATATTTTCCTTCTCTCGCCTCCTCTATTTTTATTTCTTCCTGTTTGAGGCATGCTTTTTAGTTCAGACAGGCTTCCTGCCTCTGACTTCTGAGTCCTAGGCTTATTATATTCATGGGCCACCATCCCATTGATTTCTGGACTTTGTGGGTGCTATGTAAGTACCTTACCAACCAAGTTACAGCCCCATCCTGGCTTTCTTGGATTCATTCTATAGTTCTAAAAGCTCTGGAGAAGACTTTGGAGATGCAGCTCTGTTATGTATTCTCTGAGCTGTTGTTTGAATTTAAAAATTTTAAGTGTGTGCGTGTGTGTGCACGCACGTGCAAGCAAGGAGGGTTCAAGAGCCCTCCTTTTTCATCTTCAGTCCTATTCCTTTGAGGCAGGGTCTCTCTCTGAACCAGGACCTTTTGTTGTTTCAGGTAGGCTGGGAAGTGAACAATTCCCAGCAATCCTCCTGTCTCCACCCTCTCAATGGTGCAGCTTCAGATTTGGGCAGGTTCTCTGCTGGTTTGTTAGATGGGTGATGAGATTTGAACTCTGGCCCTCAAGGCTTTGAATGTGCTCTTCTCAGCCGAGCCATCTTTCCAGCCTGGTTGTTTGTATTTTGACTCATGGTGTTGCTATGCGATCACGGTTAGCCTGGTACTTGCCTGGTAACTGGGTAACCCACAGTGGCCTCAAACTTGTGATCCTCGGAGGACTGAGATTACAGGCATGAGCCAACACTCCCAGCTCACCAAATGGCTTTGCTTAACAAATGGTTGTATAACTGAATCTTCTCAACTGCCTGTAACTTGTGGTATCACTTCATTTTAATAATAAATTCAATTTTGAGACATGGATTACTCTATAGACTAGGCTGGTCTGATGCGCTTTGTGTTGAACTCCAAGCAATCCTCCGGCTTCAGTTTTTGGAAGGTTGGCATTGCAGGCTGGTAGTTCTGTACCCTTAGGAGATGGCAAAAGGCTGGAGGTGAAGCCTAATTAGAGAAGTAGCTGCTGAGCCTGGTCTCAGGGGCTGTCGGCCCTCTTTCTCTTAAATGGGGTCTCTCTCTGTGACTCTGGCTCCTGAAACTCTCTAAGTAGACCAGACTGGCCTTGAATTCACAGCAATCTGGCTGCCTCTATCTCCCAAATGCTAGGATTAAAGATGAGCCCCTGGAAACCTGTCCTCTGTGACCCTTGCTGCTGCAATGCTCAACAAAAACTAAGAAATTTCCTTCTATCCCATCCTCCCTTAGAGACTGTTGACTCAGCACAAACAGCTGTCCATGGACTGAACCCCAGACTAAAGCCTGCAGCACACAGAGCCAAGTTAAATCTCTATCCCTCCTGTAGAGGGCCTGCTTGGCATTTGTCACACGGACCAAAGCCACCTCATACTGCTCTGCTCCGCGTGAGGGTGAAAGCAACCATCGCATGCAGAAGCAAGTTTCAGCCTCACGGCTGCTTGTGCAAACAAAGCACTGGCCTGACAACTGGAGACTCAGAAGGGTTAGGTAATTTGCCTAATGTCACACAGCTGTAGATGGCAGTTCATCGACAAAAGCAGGATGTTGTTTGAGTCGCTGTTAAGCTGGCACGTGTTCTGTGCTCTCAGATGGCATTCTTTTGCTTTCTTCCCTGGCTTTCATGAGATATCACTTCCTCAGGAAACCTTAATATAAAACCGTGGAAGCCGGGGAGCCAGCCCAAACCCCAGCTACTTCAGGAAATGCAAATCCAAGGCGAGGAACCAGGCCTGGGTTAGCGGCATCTGCCTGAGGCGCCGGTGATCGGTGATCGGTGATCGGTGATCGGGAGGCAGAGGCAGCAGGACCATTGGGAGTTCCGGGCTAGCCTTAGCTATACAGCGAAACCAAGAAGAAAACAACAAATCAAAACACAGGAAAGAAAAAACCTGCAGGGTATGTGCTCTGTGGTTTCGCAGTCTGCACCGAAGGCTCTTCTACATTTAGCAGGAACATCAGGACTCAGTCCTGCTTGCTCTGTTCTGTATTCTTCGGGCCATTTTGAAAAAGAAAATTCCTCCCTGTGGTGCTCCTTTCGAAGTCTGTTTTGTTGTTGTTGTTGTTGTTGTTGTTGTTGTTGTTTTTGTTGTCTTGGTTTTTTGGTTTGATGGTTCACACTGTGCGGTAGAGCCTTAACTGGAATGAATGAGCTACTTCTCCACTCAGCGCAGTGAACAAGGAACCTGAGAGTATGTCCTGCCAAAGTGACAAGAGGCTGCAATGTGGCCCTGCAATTCTCTCCGCCATCCTCCTTTTTGCTGTGGAGGTGGTCCTGTTTCTTCTTTTTCCGCTGCAACTGTTGTTTCATGTAGCCCAGGCTGGCCTAAAGCACCCTCGGTAGTCAGGGATAATCTTGAATCTGATCCAAAGTGACAGGATTATAGACACAGACTGTGCCTGCATTGTTTGTCTCTTTTGTTTGTTTAAATGGAGCTGTGGATTTAACCTGGGGTTTCCTGTGGCCCAACCAAGTGATTCACAGGAGCACAGCCCTGCTCCTCCCCCTCTTCCTGCTCCGTCTTGCCGCCTAACCTCTTTAGTAGTGAGACTGTTGGTCCCCCTCTTCCTGCTCCGTCTTGCCACCTAACCTCTTTGCTCCTGAGACTGTTGGAACAGCACTGTTTTGAGTGTCATCCTAGCAAAAACTCAACCCTGCCCAGAGAAGGAGGCTGAGCTAAGGCTGTCAACAGATACCTGGACTTTGCCCTGAAGAAAATATAAAAGCCCGAAATCATGCCTTTATTACACTATGATCTCAGTATATTCCTCTGTGTAATCTTATATGAGTAACTTTTAATTGAATGATTACTATTATGTTTTCTAGCATAATCTTATTGATCCCAGACTAGCCTTGAACTGTTTGTTTTGTAGCCAGCGGTGACCTGAGCCCTGTAATTCTACTACGCCCACCTCCTGAGTGTGTGTGAGTGTGTGTGTGTGTGTGTGTGTGTGTGTGTATACCTCCCAGGTATATAAACTGATAGCATAACCACTCTGAGGGATGATTAAAGGGAAGGGGTTTTTGTTGTTATTGTTTTAAAATATTATTTATTTAATGTGTATCAGTACACAGTCGCTGTCTTCAGACATACCAGAGGAAGGTATCAGATCCTATTATAAATGGTTGTGAGCCACCATGTGGTTGCTAAGAATTGAAGACCTCTGGAAGAGTAGTCTTAACCGCTCTTAACCGCTGAGCCATCGCTCCCACCCCAAGGGGAAGGTTTTATTGTAGGTATGAGAGAACCACCAGAGGCATCTGGAAGATTCCAGAACAGAGAGAGAAATAAGAAGGCTGAACGTGGCTAGCAGACTGGACAGGGCCAGGGCTCTCCTGAGAAAAGCAGGAGATAGAGGATGAGAAAGCATGGTGAGAGGAGCCTGAGTAAAGCCTAGAACTAGAGAAGAGCGCAGCCAGAATGAGAGGGTTACAGAGAGAAGGTGTGGCTTCAGGGAAGTGAGCCAGTGAGCAAGTGTGGGGTGGGAGAGCGTGGGATGGGAGCAAGCGTGGGGTGGGAGGAGAGGAGGCTTGGAAATGTCCACGGATATTAGTGGTGCGGGTTCAGAATAAGTCCGCCACCATGATCCTGAGGCAAATCTGAAGCAAACTTTAACTAAATACTGGCCAGGTTGATGGACTCTATAACCAGGTCCATTTCTGGGTCTCCAGGAAATGGCCCCGAATCACGTTTTGCAGGGGCTTAAAAAGGTAAAACCTGTAATGCACCACATTTTCCCCATCAGGTCCAATGGGCGCAAGCGTACATCCTGACATATTTTCAGCCCACATGTGATCAAGCACATCCATGCAGATGGGGTCAGCAAGCATAGGACAAACAGGAACTTATTCTTTTTTGTTGTTTTGTTTTCGTTTTTGTTTTTTGAGACAAGGTTTCTCTGTATAGCCCTGTCTGTCCTGTAACTCACTCTGTAGACCAGGCTGGCCTCGAATTCAGAAATCTGCTTGCCTCTGACTCCCGAGTGCTGGGATTAAAGGCGTGTGCTACCATGCCTGGCCAGAAACTTATTCTTAACTGCACTCAAACGCTTTACCTGTAAAGTGTAATTCTCCCATTTTGGTCTCAAGGCACCAGCATTTATTTTGTGATACCAGCACAAACTTTGATATGCTAAGAGGCACCACAGGTAGCCTTCTGCCCTTCTGCTAGAGGTAAGGGGAATGACCTCATTTTGGTAGAGGGGGACCAGCCTCACAAATTCCTGAGGAATTTGAGCATTCATCTAACCACCAGAAATCCTCCTATGGAGCAGATTAAATTAAAAGTTACTTACTTAAATACAATTACACAGAGTAATACATTGAGATCACAGTGTAATAAAGACATGAATTCTGACCTCTACCTATATATACCGGGCATACTCATATAAATTAGGGCCAAGGACATATAGCTCCAGCAGCCCAGCATGCGTGAAGCTCATGATTCTCCACCACCACATAAAATCAAGAAAGGTAGAACATGCCTTCTGTCAGGCCAAAGGAAACTCCAGTCAACCCCGAAGGCTGTCCAACTATCCAGAGACCCTTGCTGCTCAGTCTGGAAGTCATTATTCCCAGTTTAGCACTGATGACCTGAGGGGTTCGCCTGTTGGTCTTTGGTCCACATCAGAAGCCAGAAAAAGCTGGATTCTGTTATCAGCAAAGGACTCCAGCAGCACATGACAGATACTCCCACAGCCAAGAACCAGGGTGGGCACCTCACACTGCTCTCTCAGCTCTCCCTGAATAGGGGCTGCCCCCGGAAAGGTGCTTCCACACTAGGGAATGGGCTTTCCCCTTCAAAGGACAGCACAGACCCACCGGAGGAGTATCATAGTTAATTCCAGATCCTATCAAGTGGACAACCAACCGAGAATAACTGTCTCACCACCTTTTTAAGGAATATTATCTTTTCTCTCATTATCCCACAAAGAATTTTGTCTTGGCTATGAAGAAGTATGAGGACAAGACCGGAGACAACAATAACATGCCTGCAAGTGCCTAAGGGCAGAGTGTCTTTGGCATCCGGACAGTAAACAGTCACAGGTTTGTAGTGTTAGACTGCCAACACAGGCTATCAGCTTCAAGGGACATGCAAACTTTTCCCTTAGCACAGAGGATGGAATCGTTTCTTTCTCAACATCTGTAACCCCATCATAGGCACAGAGACAAGTAGATTACGGGGACTTGCTGGCCACCTACTCCAGCATCCTGGGTCAAGGTGGCTTTAGGATGGTAACAAAGAGGACCATCTCCAGGCGTTGAGGCAGTGCGAGAGACAGGGGCATCAGTCGGCACTTCCTCTATTTCATATCCACCCTCTGTCCAATTGCTTGGCCTGCTGCTGTAAAGGAGCAGTATCAGATGGTCATGGCTCCAGGGACACTGTCCACAGAGATCTCACGGTTACATTGGCTCGGTCTCTGCAGCAGACATGTGTTGTACATGTGTTGTGTTTGTGCGTGCACCTGTAAACTCTACATGATATGCCTCTCCTCTTATCTCACAATGGTTCTGCTCCTTTGCTTGGACTCTGACGGTGAAAGATGTGATCAATTACTTGCAAGTATGCATTCCATACTTACTGAGCTTCTGTTCTATGCCCGTGCTTAATTCACAGACTGCTGTAATAAACACATCACGAGTAGGAATCTAGAAACGGAGGCAGACAACTCAAATATTAACAGTCAACACCTGATACAGGCAGTGTGCATGCTCTGAATAAAAAATGAAACCAGGGCTGGAGAGACAGCTCACTGGGTAAATAAAGTTGCTACCAAGCCCAGGGACCCCAGTTCGATCCCTGGAACCCACATGGTAGAAGGCGAGAACTGACTCCTGCAAGTAGTTCAGAGGTGTGTGTGTGTGTGTGTGTGTGTGTGTGTGTGTGTGTGTGTGTGTGTGTAAAACTGTAAAAAAACAATAGCAAATGTAATGAAAGGAAATGATGGCAGGAAGCTAGTTAAGATCAGCACCATGGAACACGTGGTTGTTAGGGTGACCATGTGAGGCTTAAGGGAAAATCTGAAAGTTAAGTAGTAGTGAAGGGCATAGCTCATCAGAAAGCAGGGAGACCTTGTTCCAGGACTGAGGGTGGGAAGAAGCCTTGGGTGGCTTCAGTCAGCTGAGACTGAGTCGGGTCTGGACTAAGACTGGAGAAGAAAGCTGTGTGGTCAGTCAAGTCCCCTGAGCTCCTACCAGGAGTAAATGTCTATAGGATGCCGCAAGGGGTGGTGGGAGAACATGATGGCAGCCTGAGGGAAAATTGATGTTTTTGTTGTTTAGACAGGGTATCACTGTTTAGCTTGGGTGACCTGTAACTTGATGAGTAGCCCCAAAACTCACAGAGATCCACCTGCCTCTTTCTCACAAGGACTAGTAGTATTAAAGGCATATGCTACCCTCTCCCCCCAGAAAATAGATTTTATAAGTTCACATGGTCAAACTTTAGTAAGTACAGGAATGGAAGTGGCTGAATATATGTACGCATAAAAAAACATGCATATATGTGTGCATGTGTGTGCACATACATGTGTTTTCAGGGTCGGAAAGGAATATACACAAGACAGCAAACAGCTTATTGAGGACTCACGTGTGAGGTGTGGAGGGAGACTCCCATCATTTTCTCTATTGGGGATTCCTTTACTTGATAGTATTGTATTTTATAAAAAAGAAAAAAAAGCCAGGGATATGTATGGGTGTGGTACGAGGGAAAGGGGTGCCTCTGCAGGCCATGCTGACATATCTTTTTATTAGAGCTTTTTTGTTTTGTTTTGTTTTAAACTATGGTTACTGTTTTTGCCGCCTTTGTTGTATGTTTGATATCTTGAAGAGGGTTCCACTTGCAGTTAGGTAAATGTCATCAGACAGAATGAAGTGCCCCAGAGGGACGCAGGTCACTCTCAGCCTGTCTTGGGACTGTGTATAGTAATTAGATAAGTACATGGATAAAAGCGCACTTGGATTGGAGTGTGATAACCATCTGAGGCTAGGAGAGTTCTGCTGAACTTCACAGAAGTCAGGGGGGTGTATATGTATGTAAATATACATAAATACATCTTCCTACATGCCAGCCAAGAACATAATAGTAGAGAATTGTTGCCACACCTGACTTTGTGGTGCACACCTGTAATCCCAGCACTCCAGATGTAGAAGACAAAGGACCAGAAGTTCAATCCCATTCTTACCTACATAGTGAGGTTCACTCCAGCCAGGACTGAACATCATTTTTTTTTTTTTTTTTTGGTTTTTCAAGACAGGGTTTCTCTGTATTGCCCTGGCTGTCCTGGAACTCACTTTGTAGACCAGGCTGGCCTCAAACTCAGAAATCCGCCTGCCTCTGCCTCCCAAGTGCTGGGATTAAAGGCATGCGCCACCATACTGGCCTGAACATCATATCTTAATATAAACATATAAATAAGATAAAATGGATGAACAGGCAATCATCTATTATCCACATACCTGTCTGTCTGTCTGTCTGTCTGTCTGTCTGCTACAGCTCAATAGGCTTCTGTTGCACTGAGCTCTATTGTCTTTGCAGGGCCAACTATAGTGGAAACTTGCCCATCTACAGAAAGGTCCTATTACAATGATAGAAAAATTCCCAGCATTTGGGAGACTTTCTGAGCAGTCAGGGTTGGGGAGAGAGTAGGGGGAATGGAGTTTACCGGACCATGTGGTTTGGAGGCAAGCTGGAAGCCCCAACTGAACATCAGTAACCCTCAAAGTGGAAGGACAGCCTGTGGATATCCGAATTGACATTGGGGCTCAACTATTGGTCCATTTCTTACAGACTGCTGACAAGCTGGCAGACTATAGTCTACGGTGCCACTGGGTCCAAATCATACCCTGGACCACTGCCAGAACTGTGGACCTCAGAAAAGGTACCATCACTCATTCCTTCATTGTCTTCCCTGGCTCTCCATGTCTCCTGTTGGGCAGAGACCTAGTCCATAAATTAAAGGCTCCAATTGTTTTTCAGGAAGATGGGATTGCGATTGAACTCCCAACTAGCCTTCCCTCTGACATTTGTGCCACCCAGCCCTGGGAGAATACCTCCTCTCCCTAGTAGGCAAAACCCAGAATCAAATCACCTCCTTATTGAGAAATTGGCAGTAGAAGTTTCCCCAGGTCGGGACAGAATCAATGCCCCCTGCCCTCCACCTGGGGCTGGCAAGACATTTGGTACCTGTCATTGTGAAATTTACATTTGGTACCTGTCACTGTGAAACTGAGGGCTTGGGCAGACCCAGTTCTAGTCAAACAATATCCTATGTCAGCCAAAGTGAAGGCTGGCATCTCTAAACACATTGCCTGTCTGCTAGAAGCCGGGATTCTAGTTCTTGCCAGTTCCCTGGAATATTCCCTATTGCCAGTTCACAAACCTGGCACAACGAGCATGGCCAAGCACAAGATCTCTGGGAGGTAAATGAGAAGACTGAGGATGTTTTTTTTTGCTGAGGCCCTACATGTGGACTTGGGAGAGTTCCAGAAGAGTTTTCCTTGGATTCGGTTGCTACAGTATGTGGATGACCTTCTGATTGTAGCAGCAAATCATAAAGACAGTAAGGATGCAATTGATTGACTTCTCGACCCTATATTCACTAGGGTATCATGTATTTGCAAAGAAGGTTCAGTTTCATACTCAGAAGGCCACCTACTTGGTGTTTGGAGGTAAGAGGTTCCTGTCAATGTCCCCCTAACTGGCAATTCTGGGGATCCCCACCCCCATCACAAAGGAGCAGAAATGAGAATTCCTAGGAACAGCAATGGGATTCCTGGATTCCTGGAACTGGCAAGGGCATTCTATGAAGCCATAAAAAGGCCAGAAGCTAAGCCCCTCTGGACAGAAAAAGAGAAAAAGGCTTTCATGGGCCTAGAACAAGCCCTGCCTTCAGCACTGGTTTTGGCTGACATCTCCAAACCTCTCCACTTACTTGTGGATGAGAAAAAAAAGGGGGTGGCAAAGGGATGCTTACTTAGTGACTGGAATAGGCTCACAGCTTATTTGTTCAAAAAATTAGATCTGGTGGCTGGGGGTTGACCTTCTTGTCTGAGAATTATCACTGCTGCTGCATTGCTAACAAAAGAATCAGATAAATTGGGCTGATAGATGACTCAGCAGTTAAGAGCACTGACTGTTCTTCCAGAAGTCCTGAGTTCAAATCCAAGCAACCACATGGTGGCTCACAACCATCTGTAATAAGACCTGATTGCCTCTTCTGGTGTCTGAAGACAGCTACAGTGTACTTACATATAATAAATAAAACAGATCTTTTTCTAAAAAAAAGATTCAGATAAATTGACTTGTGAACCAAATTATGTCATCAGAGCTCCACAAACCATCAAGGAGTTATTAAAAAGCCCCCCCACTGATGGATTATCAATGCTTGGCTAATGCTTTACCAGGCTTTCTTACAGAATCAGTACAGGATAACCTTTGCCCAGTCAGGAATCCTCAACCCCACATCACTGCTTCTAGACACCACCAAAGGTCTCCTCCATGACCGCTTAGAGACAATTGCACACACTTTCATAGACTGTGATCTGACCTGGCAGATGTGCTGTTGGCATCTCCTCACTGGGAGATGTTCACAGGCAACACTGATAGCTTTATGGAGGAGGACAACAGCTGGCTGGGGCAGCTAGGGTAACTCTGGAGGAAATTCTCTGGACCCAGGCACTCCCTCCTGGGACATCTGCCCAAAAAGTTAATCCCATGGCCCTGACCCATGCTGTGAACTTAGGAAGAGACAAAGCAGTATCTACATAGAGAGCAGATAGAAATTTGCCACCCTCCATGAACATGGGACCATATACAGTGAAAGAGGTCTCTTAATGGCAGAGGAAAAGTTGATAAAAAACAAACCAGAGAGGACCCTAAGTCTTCTCTCTGCCCTATGGGACCTGGAGAGGTTTTCATGATACACTATCCAGGGCACCAAAATGTGTACTCTAAGGAAGCCAAAGGGCAATGGTAAATCTGGCAGCTAACGGCCCCACACTCTCCTGAAACATCAGTCTATTTGGAAGAGGATGACCAATTGTTCTAAAAGCTACTTAACACCTCTGTCAAGAAAGGCTAGAGATTCACTGCAGAGAACAGGATTATTCTACCACAGGCCCTGGGCTAGACTCTAATAAAACATCATCATGTGTCCTTGGTCATACCAAGATGTCTACACTCCTCTAGAGAAACTACCTCATCCCTTCCTAATTTTCCAAGATATTGTTCCCAAATATTTAGCCATGCAGTGAACCCCACCCAGAAATCAGGGGAAGCAGAAAAAGGGAACAGACAGCATCAGGGTGTTTTGGGAAGAGGACTTCATAGAGGTAAGGCCTGGAAGCTTACATACAAATCTCTATTAGATTTGTGGACACTCTTTCAGGATGAGTAGAAGCCTCCCTGACTAGGCAGGAAATGGCACAAATGATGACTAAGAAGGCTTTAGATAAGATATCTTCTTCGATGTGGAGTCCAAGAGGCCACTGGCTCAGACAAGGGCCCAGCATTTGTGGCTCAGGTTATACAGGAGGTATCTAAAACCTTGGGGATAATTTGGAAATTACGTTGCATATATTATCCCAGAGTTTAAGTCTGGTAGAGAGAATGAACTGGACTCTGAAGGACACCTTGACTAAACTAACCTTAGAGATTGGTGAAGACAAGATGGCACTCTTTCACTTTGCCTTGCTCCGGGCCAGAAATTCCTCCTACATGAAAGGCTTACCCAGTATGAGTTAATGTTTAGGGACCACTCCCATATACTAGAAAGTCAAATCTGAGACAGTGGCAGAAATACGTAACTCCTCCTTGCTCAAATCTGCTCAGGCTTTACAAGCTGCCCAACATAGCCTTTACTCACTTACTCGACATCTCCATATGTTGCTGCCGCTGAAAACCCACACCCACAAGTCAGGGAACTTAGTGTGGATAGGGCCCCACCAGAAGGAGATGCTGGGACCCTGTTGGAAAGGCCCTCACACTGTGATCCTGAACATTCCGGTGACTATGAAGGTGGCCGGCATCCAATCCTGGGTCCACCATTCCTGTATGAAACCAGTCCAAGCTGCAAGCCCTGGTGTGGATGCCCACTAAAGGTAAGATGTATCTGTCTAATTTGGCATTCCCTTATCATCCTGTCCCCCTTACTGATGTACCATTTCACAGTGGAAACCCACTGAGACTAACACTGGAAGAATCATTGCAATGGCTTCCCAAACTGACATCCACACAGCCCCAAAGTTCAAAATGGACTTATGTAAACTTTGGCCAGATCATGGGTCAAGCCACCCATGTTCCCTCAAGGGCTCACCATGGCAAGCAGCAACTAAGGGCGACTAACTGGAAAGCAGGCTGCCAGACCATCCAGGTTCATGAACAACAACATTCTTGGTCCCAGAAATTTTATTTATGTCCTGCAAAAGGGGTCCAAGACCCCCAAATGTCAGGACACAGAAAGAGTTCTATTGCTCTTGTTGGTTCTGTGTGACTTGGGCACAGGGATAAGACTCAGGAGTTACAGAAAGCTTCATAAATATAAAAATTGAAAAAAAAAAGAGACCTATAAAGTACCCCAGGCCTGTAACCTGGTTACTGTTGCCCTTAAAAGATGGGGCAGGTTCCTGCTCACGAATGGCATGGCAACTGTGCATTGGGCCTCCAAGAATGGGTTAGAGGCAAAGACCCAGACATGCTTTTTATCCTCTAGCATCTACCTTCACCTGTTAAGACACCAAACCCAAACCCTCACAACTGAGGTCACTTAGGCGCAAATTCTCATGACTACCCAGAGCCCCCCATCTCTTACTCCTCCCCTACTCAAGGGACCAGACTCCCCAACAATAGCATATCTGGTTTTTGTCAAAGGGACCCTATTTAGATTCATTAATGCCACCCGTAGGTATTTAAATGCCACAAACCCTAACTTGCACAGGGATTGTTGGCTCTGGTTAGGTCCACAGCCCCCATTCTACATCCTATATTGGACCAGCAGTGCAGGAAGATCCATCTACCTCGATTCTGACCACCATCCCTATAGATCAGTCCTTTGCTCTTTGTCCATGAGAAACAACCCCAACATTAGAGGAACTCAAAAGGGCAGGCACCCGTTTCAAGTCTGAAAAATGCCTGCTGCAAACATCCCCCTGCCGTGCCATTTGTAATGACACTTACACACAGCCCCACCAAATGGAACCTAAGCTCCACCTGCTAGCATCAGGAAAACCCACCTGGTTTGCTTGTCCCTACAGAATTACCCTTAGTTTGTCCCTGGACCATTTCCAAGATACCAAATAATGTGAAATATATGTCCTTGTACATATTGTCTCCCAGGTTTTCTATTACTCTGGGAAAGCCTACAGATAACACTTCGGCACATATAGGGCAAGACCTAGAAGAGCGGCCCCATCCCAGTGCCTGTGCTAATCAGGACAGGGATAGCTGGCTCGGCTGCCTTGGGAACAACAGCCTTGATAGCTGGGATCTGAATCTGAGGCTTCGAAGTGAGCAGGCAGACAGAGACATCCCCAAGCTACATTCTTCCATCTCCTTTCTGGAAATCCAAGTTGATCCATTGGCTGAAATGGTCCTCCAAAACTGGCGTGACTTAGATCTGTTGTTTTTAAGTCAAGGAGAGATCTGCATAGCCCTGGGAGAGAAATGTTGATTTTATACTAGTCATCCAGAGGTTGTTAGGGACATTCTCTCCAAAGTTAAGGAGAATTTCTTAGAGAGAGAAAGGGACAGAGTGAATGACCAAAACTGCTTTGAGTCTCTTCAACTGGTCCCTGTGACTAAACAGCTCATTTATTAGGATAGGTTAGAGGATGCTTATACCCCATGAAGAATGGCTGGTTGGGCCCACGTGGTTGTATGTTATAGTATGTTGTAGGTTTGGGGCAGGAACACTGAGGGTGCTTCCCTTGCATGAGTTGGAGCAGCAGGGGCCAACAGGAGGATACCTTATAAAGTGATAGAGAAAAGAAGTTCACCCAGGGATGTTTCAGGCCCTCCCTGGGGTCTGTTGGTGCCAGAGCAAGGCTGGGGAGCAACCAAACTCCTGCATCTTTCAAGATGAGAAAATTAGGAGTTTAGGCATGCTTCAGCCCCTCCTCAGCTCCAGGCCAGCCCCTTTCCACTCTTGTCAGTTGCCTGATTAGGCCTTTAGTTCTTTTTCTCTTGGTTGTTGCTCCTTGCATGGTAAATTTCATCTCATGTTTTGCCCAAGACTGCATTAATGTTGTCAAACTTATGGCTTTTGAGGACACAATACAATCCCTTGTATAATGGGCAGGAGCCATAACATCAACGATTGGGTTCAGGTACATAAAGACACGGGGGAACGCAAGGAGACAGTTGTCTGAGGACAGCTGTCTGAGTCAGCCTTCTCAAGGACAACGTCTTCTAGCTGGCAGGGTCAAACTGAGTTCATGTTCCCAGGCCCAGGAACTATCCTATCCTGTTGTTCCAGATGTTTCTTGTTGTCTGTTAACCAGTAAGGAATATAAAAAAAGAAGTTGACTGTTAACTAAAGTACACGAGTCATAAATGTTTTTTGTTTGTTTGTTTGTTTTGTTTGTTTGTTTTGTTTTTCGAGACAGGGTTTCTCTGTATAGCCCTGGCTGTCCTGGAACTCACTCTGTAGACCAGGCTGGCCTCGAACTCAGAAATCCACTTGCCTCTGCCTCCCGAGTGCTGGGATTAAAGGCGTGTGCCACCACCGTGGCCTGGCAAGTCATAAATGTATATAACTGATTGCCTGTCATGACCTAACTGACTACATGTGTGGCACGGTGGACTGTGACAGGCAGCCAGGTTTCTGGTTGAGCCAGGTTGGCAACCCCAGTGACCCTGCAGGGGGTAACCCTTCAATGAATGGTAGGCATTTTGCCACGCTCCTGGATACTAAACTCCTGACACGAGGCAGCAACTCTCCATGATTCTGTGGCCATCAGTCACATAAGAGCAACATCCCAAGCCCCTCCAAAGGTAGATAGAGGATGTGATAACAGATCATGGAGTCTCAAGACAGATGTGATAACAGATCATGGAGCCTCAAGACAGATCTTCATTTTAATGAGGCACCTATAGGTCTAGAGGCTTACCAATAAACTCCCCTTCCCAGACACTCCTCCCTGCAAAAGGTATTTATCCTCAGGCCCGCCCTGAGAAAGTGGGGTATGGTTTTTCTCATCACAACTCTCCACCATGACACTAAATGCCTTAAAACCATAGACTGTCTCTTTTCATTGGGATCTGCCTAGGGGAGCAATGGAGCAGGTCTTCGCCTAAAGAGTTGGCAGTCTAGTCAGCAGGAGGCTCTCAGCTCTCCCAGCCATGGCCTCCACCAAGCCAAGCTGCCTACTGAGCAAGCCAACAACTCTATCCCTGCAGGACCCAGCTGGAGCTCTCCCCTTTTTCCCCTTCGGCCCCAGGCTAGATCCAGCCTGCGGGTCCCCACTCTGTTCTCGTCTCTTCTGTAGCTCCCAGCAGCACCTGGGTGCCCAAAAGTCTGAGAATTTGATGTCTCCTACCTCTGTGCAGGTCTGGGGACCCCTGAGCCAGCTCCGGCATCCCTGGGACCTCAGACTGCACTCCCTCATCCCTCACCCCTGGACCAGGTCCTGTGGCTTCCCATAGCCTGATGCCTGCCAGGTCCTGTGGCTTCCTGATGCCTGCTTGGTACTGTCCTGGGGTAAGTTCAGTCAAAACTCCCAAGTTCTGCCTCCACCAGTGGCCCAAGCCCGGAGTCGATGCCAAACACCCTGGAACCGCCACATACATGCAGCTTGCCTGTAACTTTACTCCTTTATTTTTGAGTTATAGGCCAAATGTCCAGGATGGGGCCTGACCACCAAGGCTCTTGAGTTGAGGACTTTGAAACCAGGTGGTCTAGATAAGGCCCAATCACCAACATTTACTCTCTTCCTGTGACTAGCCAGCTCCACGTTGGGGCAGAACCACAATGGAAAGTCCTTTGCTCAACTCTTCATGTCAAAATATGATCGGACCAATGCTACAGCCTAGCATAGTCCCCCTTCGGGTTTTGGTCTCTTCCTCTAAATGTATTGTACAATTTCCCTTTAGGGATGAGGTTCAGATCCGGAGCTGGTCACCTCTCTGTGCGCTCAAAGAACAAGCCCTCAGTTTAAACCTGTTTTTTGAGGTGGGTTTGTTTGGCTTCTCCCTATACCCAGCAGACATAGGTAGTGAGATTAGAAGAAAGTTGCTTTCCTAGTTGTGTATTCATGGACTTTCAGTCTGTGTATCTTGTGATCTGCTGGGGTGTCTTAAAGTTTTTATTAGCATATGTTAATTACCCATTATAATGGGTTTCATTGTGACATTTTCATGCATGTGTACAATGTCCTTGGATCACGGTCCCCTCACACTACAATCTCTTGTTCCCGCCACTCCCATTGATCTGTTGCTGTCTCAACTAATTCCTGTTTCATTTTCACCTCATTTGTACATGTGTGAGACACAATAGGTTTCATTGGAGCTGTGCACAGGACCATGGGTGAGAAGTTATTTAGTGGGGCTAGGACAACTTGTCAGTGGTTACACCACTCAAGAAAATGTTCTTCCTTCCCTCGGTCATCATTAATTGCCTTTAGAGTCTCAGAGGAATGAGGTCTCATGAACCCCTCTCCCCACCTCTGCCCCACTGCCACTCCAGGTGTCAGTCAGACCCATCGTGTCCAAGTCTTGTGCAGGGAACACCTGCTGCGACATTTAAGATCTGTGACATGAAAGACTGTTTTGCCTCTCCTTCCAGCTCTTACATTCTGTCTCCTCCCTGTTCTGAAACGTTCCTCCAGCCCTGGAGTGGAGTGAAACAGATGTCCCACTTATGGCCAAACAGTCAACTGTCACTTGTTCTCAGGACTCTGCAATTACTGCATTAACTGTGGAAGGAAGCTTCTCTTCCCAAAGGTGACAGCAACCTTAACCCACAAGCATAAGCACAGTTCTGAAGAAGGCACACGTCCTTCTGTGAGGACATCATGTCCAGAGCCCACGACCTCCACAGCTATGCACAGTTCTGAAGAAGGCACACGTCCTTCTGTGAGGACATCATGTCCAGAGCCCACGACCTCCACAGCTATGCACAGTTCTGAAGAAGGCACA
>LR749711.1:998773-1022279 GCA_902729485.2 Mus minutoides
TTTGTTTTGTTTTTTTGAGACAGGGTTTCTCTGTGTAGCTCTGGCTGTCCTGGAACTCACTTTGTAGACCAGGCTGGCCTCGAACTCAGAAATCCACCTTCCCCTGCCTCCCTGGGATT
The DNA here is from genome assembly GCA_902729485.2 of Mus minutoides. NCBI lineage: Eukaryota > Metazoa > Chordata > Mammalia > Rodentia > Muridae > Mus > Mus minutoides. Next base: position 998,893 of record LR749711.1, read on the forward strand.
AAAGGCCTGTGCTGGGATTAAAGGCGTGTGCCACCACGCCCAGTTGATCTTGAATTTCTGATCCCCCTTTCCTCTATTTCCCTAGTGCCAGAAGTACAGTGTGTGCCACCGTGCCCAGTTTATGTGGCTCTGGGGATCGAACCCTTGTACAGGCTGCACACGCACTCTACCAGTTGAGATATACTCACAAACCAGTAGTCTTTTGGGAGAGGGGAGGAGAGGGGCGAGGAGAAGAGGGGCTTTGAGCATGTCATCAGTAATGCTTCACGTTTTAGTTGTCTTTCTGGACAGGGGTTCTCTGTGTAGCCCTGGCTAGTCCTGGAACTTGTTCTGTAGAACACAGCCGGCCTCTGTAATGCCCAGGTAACCTGTAAGCCCTACCTGTTCAGGAACCAGGTCACTTCCTTGAATGCTGGGAATCATAGTACTTGGGAAATAACAACTCATGGGAAAGTACGGTGGCCTATGGGCTTGTTCTTATAAGCTCCTGTAACATCAGGCTCGAGGCCATTCTCAGGTGGGAAAATCGGAGTAACAGCCCTGACCAAAGTCCATCTATTGGTCAGTATGTACTACTTAATAATAAAACTTGCTTCAAATTCGGCCCAAAATGCTGGAGTTGGTTTTTGTAGTGAATCTCAGGATCAACACCTCCAACTCTGAGATCCACTTGCCTCTGCCTCCTAGTGGTGGGATTAAAGGAGTGCGCCGCTGCCGCCCGCTGCCACCACTGCTGCCGCTGCCGCCACTGCCGCCGCAGCCGCCACCACCACCACCACCACCTGGGTGATGCTGATGCGTTACACCTTTTACCTTAGCTGCATAGTGGAGCTGTTCCATATAGTGCAGAGAAGAACCTGTGACAGCTACATTTTTTTTTTTTAATTTTGTATGAGTGAGTTTGATAAGTCTATAGCCAAAGGAAAAGGGTAAGTAGTGTTAGATAGATAGACAGTAAACCATCATCAAATCAGGTGCTCAAAATACCCAGAAGAAATTAACTGGAAAACCCCCACTAAGGTAGCCTGCTGGAGTTCGTGATGGTGACAGGTTTGACAGAGCAGGGTGTTTTCCTCCATGGGGCTTCCAAGCAAAAGAAGAAATAATTGCAGGAAGGTGACATCATCAAATAAGATGTTCACAGCATCCAAAAGATACTGGGAAGGTTGAGGTATCAGCTGGAGTTCCAGGCTGAGCTTTCTCTCTTTGGGCAAACGACGCCCCCAACCCCTCCACCATCTTTATAGAATGGGATGAATAACAGTGGCCCTTGCAGGAAATGGTTCACTTTCCAGTTCTCAGGGGCACCATGTTTTCACTTTGGGGCTGTTTTGCTGCTCTCTGCCTCCATGTTACAGAGTTAATAGAATCAGCTCATTCTCAGAGAAGGGGCCTTGAAGGACACTCAGAGACAAATAGATTCTGAAAACCCTACTTCAAGAGTGGGGTTCACAGTGAGCTTGAACGATGTATGACAGCTTTCCATGAAGTATCTCACGGGTACAGAGATTGGGGAAGGGATTTACTGATTTCTCTCCTTCTCCAGACTCAAGGCCTTCTCTTCTTGCTTAGGTTGGGGTCTTGAGCAGGAGGCAATGGCTGGCCTATTTCAGTGCATTAGTGAGCTTGTTTGCTTGCCAGATTATGATTAGATCCAGTTATTGGGGAGCATCCAAGGAACATGGGGTGAGGGAGGGAGTGGATTGGAGGATAAGAGAGCTGGGACAGCATTCTTAAGTTTCTATTTTGCGTAGTTTTGAAATATTTCTGTAGTCTACATAAGTATGCAGAAAATACCACAGGTACACACGGTGGTTGGCCTGGAATGTAGTGTGTGGATGTAGTGCTGACTGGGCAGAAGAGAGCAGGAAGGAGAGAGAATCAAACACAGAATGGAAGACAGAGCCTTTCCCAAAGGGATGAAGGAAGAAATTTCCAAACCCTGTCTTCTCCTTTCACCCTCCTTTTGTTTGTTTCTTTAAAAACTAAATATGTATTTTATTTTTTAAAAAGATTTATTTATTTATTATATGTAAGTACACTGTAGCTGACGTCAGACACTCCAGAAGAAGGAGTCAGATCTCATTATGGATGGTTGTGAGCCACCATGTGGTTGCTGGGATTTGCACTCAGGACCTTCAGAAAAGCAGTCGGTGCTCTTAACTGCTGAGCCATCTCTCCAGCCCCATATTTTATTTTTTAATGTGTGTGTGTATGTGTGTGTATGTGTGTATGTAGATGTCCGAGGAGGCCAGATGAAGGTATCAGGTCCTTTAGAATTGGAGTTATATGCATTTGTGAACCACTGGGGCTGGGGTTTGAACTCAGGTCCTATGCAAGAGCCGTACTTGCTCTCAACTGATGAGCTATCTCTACAGTCTTGTTGCTTGTTTTCCCTTCCCTTCCCTTCCCTTCCCTTCCCTTCCCTTCCCTTTCCCTTTCTGACATAGGGTTTTATGTAGCCCAGGGTAGCCTCAAACCATATATATGTATGTGGATATATATATATATATATATATATATATATATATATATATATATATATATATGTGTGTGTGTGTGTGTGTGTGTGTGTGTGTGTGTGTGTGTGTGTGTGTGTGTGTATTTCCTGAGGATGATCTTGAACATCTAATCCTCTAGTCTTCACTTACAGGAGTATGCCATCTTGGTCAGTGTGGTGTTGGAGATCAAACTAGAGCTTTGGACATGGTAAACAAGCACTGTTGAACAAAGTGTATCCAAGTGCTCCCCCTGCATTCCCTCCTTCCCTGCCCCACAATTGTTTTGTAAGAGTTAGCATCCAAAGGGCTAAGGAGTGGAGTTAACCCCCTCATGGGTACAAAGGGCTAGAGTGAAATTTCAATGACAAAAGCAGAAGAGCAGGTCAAACTGGGCTGTCAGTCTGTAGGGCTGAACAGTCTGTAGTGTCAGAACTGTACTGCAGCTGAAGTCTGGAAGTCATAAAGGAGCAGGTTGGGCCAGAGTGGGCAGCAGCAGCAGCAGCAGCTGTAGTGAGCTTAGTGGGAGAGAGGGAGGCAAGAACGGGGGTGTAGCCAGGGTTGTTTCATTTAATCTTGAAGCCATTGGCCAGTGGTTCTTTTTTTTTTTTTTTTTTTTTTAAAGATTTATTTTATTTATTATATGTAAGTACACTGTAGCTGTCTTCAGACGGTCCAGAAGAGGGCGCCAGATCTCGTTACGGATGGTTGTGAGCCACCATGTGGATGCTGGGATTTGAACTTATCACCTTCGGAAGAGCAGTTGGGTGCTCTTACCCACTGAGCCATCTCACCAGCCCCGGCCAGTGGTTCTTAACTCCTGTCGTGACACCTTTGGGGGCTGAATGATTTTCACAGGGGTCACATAACAGATATCCAGAATATCAGATATTTACATTATGATTCATAACAGTAGCAAAATTTACAGTTATAAAAGTAGCAACAAAAATAATTTTGTGGGGCTGGTGAGATGGCTCAGTGGGTAAGAGCACCCAACTGCTCTTCTGAAGGTGATGAGTTCAAATCCCAGCAACCACATGGTGGTTCACAACCACCTGTAATGAGATCTGACGCCCTCCTCTGGTGCGTCTGAAGTCAGCCATAGTGTACCTATGATTAATAATACATGAATCCTTGGACTGGAGAGAGCAGGGACTGAGCAAGTGGGACAGACCGGAGCGAGCAGAGCAGACCAGAGCGAGCAGGGTTGACCGGAAAAGGGAAAAAAAATTTTGTGGCTGGCTCGCCATAGCATGCTGAACTGTATTACAGGGTCATCATTGGGGTGACCTTCCTCAAATTGTATTAAGGTCCTTGTATTTGCAATGCTTAATTGTGTACTGGCAGAGAGCTGAGTGCCCGCAGGATTTTGCTATTGTCACTTCTCCTTCCCATCTCCAGGTTTTCTATTCTGTCTTCTTCACCCCTAAAGGCAACCTAAGAGATGTATCAGGCATCGTATCACTGATGATTGGTTATAATAAAGATCTGACAACAAATAGCAGGGGCAGAAAGTACGAGGGTGGAATTTCGGACAGAATGTGTCACCAGGAAAGGCTAGCTGAAGATTTGGAGGCTGATCCAGAAAGGAGCAGGGAGGTATAGAGCAAGCCACGAGGCAGGTCCCAGGCTACAATAGTCAGGTTAAGTTTAAATGGTAGCTGGGAGACTGCCCCAGCAAAGGGCCTAAACTCTAAACTATATAAAAGTCTCTGTGTCGCCGGATGTGGTGGCGCACACCTTTAATCCCAGCACTTGGGAGGCAGAGGCAGGCGGATTTCTGAGTTCGAGGCCAGCCTGGTCTACAAAGTGAGTTAGTTCCAGGACAGCCAGGGCTATACAGAGAAACCCTGTCTAAAAAAAAAAAAAGGTTGAGAAGGTGGCTGGTGAGATGGCTCAGCAGGTAAGAGCACCCGACTGCTCTTCCGAAGGTGATGAGTTCAAATCCCAGCAACCACATGGTGGCTTACAACCACCCGTAATGAGATCTGACGCCCTCCTCTGGTGCGTCTGAAGTCAAGTCAGCTACAGCGTACTTATGAATAATAATAATAAACGAATCCTTGGACCAGAGAGAGCGAGCAGGGCCGAACGGGGGAGGCCGGAGCCAGAAGTACTGCATTAGATGTCAGCTACCACACTTTCAATATTAAAATTCAATTCCCCCTAAAAGCATTCCCTGTTATTAAGACAAGAACAAAAGGAAACAAAATTGTTACAATGTTTCTTTCTCAACCTGGCCCATCTCTAACCCATTTTCATCCTGCCATTTTTTTTCTTCTGCAATGCAAATATGATCATGTTCAGCTCTCTCACATCTGGAAGAACATCTCAACTCTTCTTGCTCAGTGAGGCATCTTTAAATTTGTTCCCTCTGTCTTTGTGACTCTACACTCTCCCCGTCTTCTTTCCTGTTCTTGTCATCCTAAGGATGCAGTTTCTGTCAGAGCAGTTTCTCACAGAGGCCCTATACGGGTCAGAGGATTTATTTGTTGAGGGAGGCTTTCTGTGTGTCAAGGGCGTTTCCTGCCTAGCTGGCTTCAACCACTAGCCGCCTCCACTAACACTGTTTGCAGTTGTGACAACCAAATCTTTTTCTAGATACCCCAAAATCTTTTCAGGGTCAAAACTGCCCTTGATTTACTACAACTTGGGGCGCGGGTAGAGTGGTTATTGCCCAGCTTTTTCTTTTCTCTCCCTCTTACCCACTCTCCTTCTCCACACGCATGCTCATGGGTGTACAGCAACCTGCACTTTTGCCCGTGTGTGTGTGTGTGTGTGTGTGTGTGTGTGTGTGTGTGTGTGTGTGTAGGTCAGGCAACCTTGGATGTAGTCCTTGCCTTTCACCTTGTTTGAGGCAGGATCCAGTGTTTTGTATGCCAAGCTGGCTGACTCCAAAGCTCCCAGGACTTTGCTTTGTCTCTTCCTCTTAGAGAGGATTGTTTCTTAGAAAGATGGATACTGTGGCTTTACCTGAGCTCAGATCCTGCATTTATCTGCGGAGCCGTCTCTATAGCCCATTTGTTTTTCTTTTTCTTCACAGGGTGATGTTTCCACTGTGATCAGCCCCACAAACATGGTCTCCACGCAGCCCTCCATGACTCTGTGGAGGTGGCAAGCTGCCTACAGGAGCCCAACATGGTGCCTTATTCAACCATATTCTAATGTACTACTTATCTCCAAGTTAAACTGAGGGATCAGGCTTTCACAAGCCTGTCATGGTTTGGTGTTCCCATTTTACATGCTATCCTGTGTCCTTAGCTAAAGCTGGCCTAGAGTACTGGCAATATCTATGTACATTTTTAAAACTTCACAATTTTGAATATTATTAAAACAGTTTAAAAATGACATGTAAGGGCTGGAGAGATGGCTCAGCGGGTAAGAACACTGACTGCTCTTCCGAAGGTCTTGAGTTCAAATCCCAGCAACCACATGGTGGCTCACAACCACCCTTAATGAGATCTGACGCCCTCTTCTGGTGCATCTGAAGACAGCTACAGTGTACGTATGAATAATAATAAATAAATCTGGGCGGGAGCAGGCAGGAACTGAGCGAGCAGGGTTGACTGGAATGACGGAGGTCGTAAAAATTCAATTCCCAACAACCACATGAAGGCTCACAACCATCTGCACAGCTACAGTGTACTCACATACATAAAAATAAATAAGTCTTTTTTTTTTAAAAAAGAACATTTAAGGGTTAACAAGATGGCTCAGCAAGTCAAGGTGCTTGCTGCCAACCCTGCTGACCTGAGTTGTATTCCAGGATCCCACATGGGTAGAAGGAGAGGACATTCCTGCAGGTTGTCCTGGGACCTCCACAAACACAAACACACACAGTAAACAAATTAAAAATGACATAGCTGATGATATCTGTGATGCCCAGATTTTATTTATTGTCTTTACAATGTGATTTTGTTTTCTGTGCACGTGTGTGTGTGTGCATGCATGCTACTGTACTAACTCCTTTGTGTACAGGGCGTGTGTGAAGCAACAGAGGCTTGGGTGCCAGATGTTGAGACGGGGTCCCTCATTGTCTGGAGCTTACAGGTGGGCTACGCTGGCCGGCTGGTGAGCCCCCAGATCTGCCCATCCCCACCTCACTATTGCTGGCCGCACAAGCAAGCACTGCCACCCTCAGATCTTTGTTGTGGCTTCTGAGTCTAACTCAGGTCCTCATGCTTGCAGAGCAAGCTCTCTTCTGACTGAGTTATCCCCCGAGTGTCTCTAGTTATTCAACCTGGTATTGGTTTTATTACCCTGTTATCATGGCGCCCTGGCTGCTTTAAACTCACCATGTTACTGAGTCTAGAATTGAGCTCCTACCATTCCTGCCTCCACCTCCCAATTGTCGGGATTTCAAGTGTTTGCCAACACATTTTGCTTCAATGTTAGAATGCAGATTATAGATTATTTGTACATACCTACAATGGGAGATTTTTTTTTAGCTTTATAATATATAGGCATTCGATATTACTATATTTATAGAGTATGTATCACTTGCATTTGATGATGTCATCAGGCAACATGGGGCATATATACTCTTTAAAATGCTCAGAACTATATATTCAACAGTAAGCTCTGCATGTCATTTAGTTACTTAGGACCATCTGTGACTTACAAGTTATTATTATGGTGGCTGGAAAGACAGTTCCGTGGCTAAGGGGACTTGTTGCTCTTCCAGAGGACCTAGATTCAGTTCCCAGCACCCAAGCCCAGCAGCTCAACAGCCTTCTGAACTCCAGCTCCAGAGGCTCCGAGGTCTTCTTCAGTCTCTGCAGGTGGCTGTGCTCACGTAAACTTACCGGCACACAGACACAGATGCATACACAGAATTAAAAGATAATAAAACAAACGGAATCTCTCAAAGTTATTCTGTTTAGGAATCTTATTGTCTAATAGTGATAATTGTGAAAAATGTTTTTGTATGTTGGATTTCTAAGTGGCAGATGGCTTGCCAATGCTGCCACCTTCTGGATGGCATTGTGCACTGCACCACGCAAGGAAGAATCAAGTAAGTTCTTTATGTCTGCAGTGAGAAATTTCACTCTTTTTATTTTGGAAAGACATGGGCACTCTTTTTCCTATTTCTCTCATCAAATTCGTGGCTATTTGTCACTGTTCCATCCACCTGCTGGAGTAAGGATGCTGTGTTACCATCATAGTGTAAACTGGCTGGACTGTCTTCATTTAGCCCTTCGGGACTTGTGTTCCTCTTTCTCTGGCCTGCTTTATGCCCTGGGAGCATAGGCTAGCCTATAGGAGGTACATCTGTAAGCCTCCATGTCCTTAGCTTCCTGGCAGATCAGAGCAGTGGAAAGCATTAAAACAAGGTCAAAAGGAAAGGAGGGACCCGACCTGGCACATCTCTGTCAGTGCCATTCCTATGAAGATGCTGGCTCTGCCCATCGAATGAAGGTCACATCTTCCATCGAAGGCCTTTACTAAAACAGCTTGTTCTCTAGAAAAGTGGTAATTATTTCCTACTTATGTCATTACGAGCCAGAGCCAAATGTGATAACAGCCCCATTGGAATGAGAAGTGCCCCATACATACGCTCATGTATGAGAACTTGTGCTCCCTAGCTGCTGGTGCTGGGTGGTGGTGGGGGATGTTACAGAACCTTGATGATGTGGACCTTGCTGGAGGAGGAGGCCATGACGCTGGGGGTGGGGGCGGGCGGGCTTTGAGGGTTTATAGCCTCTCTACTTCCTGCTCTGTCTCCCTGTTTCCTGTGTGTGGATGAAATGTGAATCTCTACTTCCAGCAACTTTATTCCCCGGAACCCAAAGCTAAAATAACACTTTCTTCCTTAAATTGCTTTTGGCCATGTTTTTGTTTTTGTTTTTCACAACAACAGAAAAGTAACTGATACAAATCCCTGATGATTAAGACGGTTAGAGCATGGCCCCCTATGGTCACCTTTTGTAATGACCTGTCTAAGTATCCACTAGGCCCCCTGAGAAAAGGGGCCCAAAAGAAGTAACAGAAGGGAGGAAGGACTTATTTTGGCTTGCAGGTCTAGGGGATGAAGCCCATACTGTGAAGAAGGCACATATGCTCTGTGGGCTCTGCCCATAGCCATGGGAACATGAGGCAGCTTGTTTACATCTTGGTCAAACAAAGCAGACTCCCAAGGCCAGAATGGGAAGTAGGTATAGCTGAAGGGCTGCCTCTGGGGGCCTCCCATTTAAAAGATTTTACAACTCCTCAAAGCAGTACCCCTAAGCTGCTCGGACCAATGATTATTCAAACACAGGTCTGTAGAGGACACTGTACATAAAAATCATCATAGTCACAGACCACATCAATGGGAAAGACGGTAACTGTTCCCTCATAGTGCAAGAGTTGTATAGAGAGTGTTCCTTAAATGCCCAGGTGTTGAAGGTTTGGGCCCCAGAGTGGTGCTTTTGGGAGGAGGTGGAACCTTTAAGAGAAGGGACCTAGTGGGCACAAGTCCCAAGAGCTAGTCTTGAGGAGGATTGTGTGACTTTATGTTAACCCCACACAAGCTAGAGTCATCGGAGAGGAGGAGACCCCGACTGAGAAAACGCCTTCATGAGATCTGGCTATAAGCAAGCTTGTGGAGAATTTTCTTAATCAGTGATTAATGGCAGAGGGCCCAGCCCATTATGGGTTCTGTAAGAAAGCAGGCTGGACAAGCCAGTAAGCAGCACCTCTCCATGGCCTCTGCATCAGCTCCTGCCTCCAGGTTCCTGCCCTCACTCACTGTTTTTGATTAAAAAAAAAAAAGATTTATTTATTTACCTTATGTATATGAGTACACTGTAGCTGTCTTGGGACACACCATAAGAGGGCATCAAATCCCATTACAGATGGTTGAGCCACCATGTGGTTCCATGAGGTTGAACTCAGAACCTCTGGAAGAGCAGCCAGTGCTCTTAACCACTGAGCCATCTCTCCAGACCCTGAAACAACTTCTTGTTCTTCTTGTTCTTCTTCTTGTTCTTGTTCTTCTTCTTGTTCTTGTTCTTCTTCTTCTTCTTCTTCTTCTTCTTCTTCTTCTTCTTCTTCTTCTTCTTCTTCCTTCTTCCTTCTTCTTCCTTCTTCTTCCTTCTTCTTCTTCTTTCTTCTTCTTTCTTCTTCCTTCTTTTTCTGCCTTCTTCTTCTTCTTCCTTCTTTCTTCTTTTTTCTTCTTTTTTCTTCTTCTTTCTTCTTCTTTTTCTTCTTTTATCTTCTTTCTTCTTCTTTTTCTTCTTTTATCTTCCTTCTTCTTCTTCTTCTTCTTCTTCTTCTTCTTCTTCTTCTTCTTCTCCTTCTCCTTCTCCTTCTCCTTCTCCTTCTCCTTCTCCTTCTCCTTCTCCTTCTCCTTCTCCTTCTCCTTCTCCTTCTCTTTCTCCTTCCTTTTGGTTTAGTGAGACAGGGTTTCTCTGTGTAGCCCTGGCTGTCCTGGAACTCACCCTGTTAGACCAGGCTGGCCTTGAACTCAGAAATCCACCTGCCTCTGCCTCCCAAGTGCTATTTTATGTATGACTATGTCCACGCTTGAGGAGGCTGGAGGAGGATGTTGGATTCCTTGGAAATGAAGATGCAGATGGTAGTCAGCTGCTGAGTCAGTCACTGCTGAGTCAATGCTGAGTCATCTCTCCAGCTCCCACCTCTCCAGCCCCCACCTCTTCCTTAAAAATTTTTTTTTTATGACTGTTTGACTGGAGAGGATTTCATGGTACCTGCACATCTCATTTTCTTTATTGTTACTGTTATTGTTATGTTGTTAACAATGATTCAGTGAGGTCTGGGGAGCTGGCTCAGCGGGTAAGCGCACTGACTGCTCTTCTGAAGGTCCTGAGTTCAAATCCCAGCAACCACATGGTGGCTCACAACCACCCTTAATGCGATCGGATGCCCTCTTATGGTGCATCTGAAGACAGCTACAGTGTACTTATGTATAATAATAAATCTTTGGGCCGGTGCGAGCAGGGACTGAGAGAGTGAGGCTGACCAGAGCGAGTTCAGTACCCAGCAACCACATGAAGGCTCACAACCTCTGTACAGCTACAGTGTACTCACATGCATAAAATAAATAGATAAAATCTTTTAAAGAAAAACCACAATGATTCAGTGAACTCGGGGTGTGCTCTGAAAAACTGATTTAATTACTTTTGGAGATAGTAGTGGGGTTGCTGGTCATATGGTCATTCTATTTTTATTTCCTGAGAGTCCCCATTTTGCTTTCGCTGATGGGTATGAACATTCTTTTCCACCGAGTTTGAGAACTCCTTTGACTCTGCACCCTCACCAGCACTTGCAGTAAACAATGGTTGTCCTTACTGGGGTTATGACAGGGACATGGGCTGCATCTGCAGGAAATGCTGACCGTGCCCGGGGCAGATGTCTAATGAGTAACGAAAGGTAAAACTTTGCACCTCTGCCTTCCTTTTGTATCTGCTTTAAACAGGAACAAATTCCTGCACAACTCTCCATGTTAATCATTTAGGTAGTGTTTGTCCCATAATCCTCTGCTTCAAGGTTCAATACACCCAGATAAATACCTAAGGGGGTTTAAAGATGTTTCTGGAACATTCCGAATGCCCTGCTGCAGAATTCCTAGAGGGACATTCCTAGAAGTCTACACTCGTGGCCCAGCACCTTCCAGGAACCGGAGTTTTGCAGGCAGCTCATCCCACATGGATAATGTGCACTTAAGATGGAGCCGTCTTCTCGTGGGAACTGAGTTGTGTCTCCCTCCCAGGATGACAAGGCAGAGGGAAAGACAACATGCAAGGCGAATGGAGATTGCACTCTCTTAGTGCCAGCAACTTCCTCAGCACCAAAAGGAGGTTGCCCAGATGTGAGCGGCAGCTACTGCTCACGCTGGCAAGGTGGAGTATGCAAGCTTCCTGAACCCTTACCTTCAGTCTTTTTGCTCTGAACAGACCCCAGGCCACTCCTGCTGCCCAGGGGACAACCCTTGGACCTGTTTTCCTCCCATGGTGACGCAGACTTTCTTGTTTGTTTTGGAGGTATGTCCTCACATAGTCTCTCCTGGCCTCAAACTCACCTGTCAAACTGAGGATAACTCAAAACTTCTGACACCCCCGCCCCCAACACTGCTGGGCTTATGGGCGTGTCCCGCTTGCCCTATTCATACAGCGCTGAGAGTGGAACCTCAGGCCCGTGCCTGCTATGCAAGCACCGTGCCAACTGAGCAACATCCCTAGACGCACCCCAGAGGGAGCAGGAGATAGATTCCTGACAGGCAGATACCTAAGAAGAGGGGCCACAAATAGATAATAAAAAAAAAAAAAAAAAAAAAAANGGGAGGGGAGGGGAGGGGAGGGGAGGGGAGGGGAGGGGAGAGAGGGCAAATGGATCAACTGAGCGCAGAGTGGAAATGGGAAGTTGATCGAATGAGAAGCTGGAGGAAGGGAATCATAGCTCTTGGGCTGGAGAGATTTAGGGTAGGGGGCGGGGTGAGAAGTGCTGGGCAGAGCCTCAGGGAGCTCAGGGAGTGTGAGCCTCCTCCAGGGTTTCTTTGGGACCTGACAGGTGGAGGTCCCAAATAATAGGGCATTCGATTCTGTTTTCTTTTTTCTCTCCCCCACCCGCCTCGGCCCCGCTATCTCTAAATTCTGTTTCAATTAGCAATAATCACACCTCGAATAAACGTCATTGGCTATGATACTGCCATTGCACAAAGCTGAGCACTCAATTCTGGACTGACCATGTAAAACTATGATTCGAAAATAAACTTTCTTCTCTGAATTTTAATTTGTTTTAAGAACATTTATTTATTTGTCTGTCTGTATGTTAGCCTGTGAGAGTATATGTGTCAAAAGAGGGCATCAAATCCCCTGAGACTGAAGTCGTAGGCAGTTGTGAGGTACCGTGTTGGTGCAGGGAACTGACAATAACTTTCTTTCCGGGAACTTTTCTTTTTCTTTTCCTTTTTCTTTCTTTCTTTTCTTTTTTCTTTTTTGAAGGAAGGTCTTGAGTATCCCAGGCTCTCCCAAGAGTTACTATGTAGCCACAAATGGCAAGCTCTTGATCCTCACACAACATCTTTCAAGTCTTGGTATTAAAGGCATGTGCTACCATCCCATATTTCATTATATTTTCATGCCGATATATCATATACACCTTGCTCATATATATATATATATATATATATAATTTAAATTTAGTTTCTATATATGATAAACTAAACCTTTTACTTTTATAAGTTATTTGCTTCAGGTATTTTACTATAGAAATGGAATGCTGCCTGATACAGAAACCTATTGGTAAGCGCTTTCAAACTAGGTGTCAATAATGTCTAAAATAAATAAGTCTTCACTAGACAGGCCAGGAATGCTGTGTCCAGCCACTGTGTTCAGAAGGAGAGGCTGTATGTGTAAATACTCACTGCTGGCACTGATACCGAAGACCTAGACCCTCTGTGGGCGCTGTGGGCACTGATACCGAAGACCTAGACCCTCTGTGGGCGCTGTGGGCACTGACACCGAAGACCTAGACCCTCTGTGGGCGCTGCTGGCACTGACACCGAAGACCTAGACCCTCTGTGGGCACTGTGGACTTTATAGAAGCCGACTTGCTTTCCTTGTTAACCCTTTCCTAACCCGTATCTTCCAGTTCTCTAACGTTCTACATTTTGAGGTCATACTTCATTCTGAGGTGATTTTATTGCCTGTTGGCCTAGCAACTTCAAAGCCCAAAGCAAACTAGCTTCCTCGAATGGGCATGTTGGACGTCTTTGGTGCTTTTAGCTGGCGTTCATGGTGAGAATGGAAGCAAGCGCTGCTGAAGGGAGAGACTCAAGGAAAGACTTGGCTATCTGCTGCCCGTGACCTTAGACATGGGTATCTGCTGCCTGTGACCTTAGACATGGGTATCTGCTGCCTGTGACCTTATGTGACCTTAGACATGAGTTTTCTGACTTGAGAAAACGTCACACCCCCTTCCACAGCCTCTGGTGTTTTGCAGGGAGAAAGGAAGGGAATGGTGGTCTGCATTCAGGGTTCCTTGGGCTCAGTGAGACTCCAGGAACAAGTCTGTGACCTTCTGTCACTTCATTTTGCGTCAGTGTCCTGGCTAGCTTTATGTCTGCTTCATAGAAGCTAGGGTCCTTAGAGAACACGGTTCCATAAGATTAGGCTTTAGGCATACCTGTAAAGGCACTTTCTTAATCAGTCATTGAAGAGCATCAGTTTTTGCCTCCAGGTTCCTGCCCTGCTTGGAGTTTCTGTTCTGACTCCTTTAATGATGAACAGTGATGTGGAAGCAGAAGCCAAGTAAGCCCTTTTTCCTCCCCAACTCTTTGGCTGCAGTCTTTTACAGCAATAGTTGTCCTCGCTGAGATAAGTTGGTACCGGGATAGTGGGTTTTGCTAGGACAGAAATGACCACACTTTTCGGGGAGGATTGTGGAAGAACTTGGGGGCTAGAAAAGCTATTGATTGTTAAGAGCTCAGTGAGCTGTTCTGTAGCAGCTTTCAAAATAAGAATGCTGAGAGAAAGAGCCGTGCAGAAGATGGAGGCCTGGCTTGTAACACTTCAGAAACTCTACCAGGGTACTTGCATGAAGAATCTGTGGTAATTGGTCAGCTGGAACTGAAGAATCAGCTGTGATTAATAAGAGACGAGAACCACTAAAGTAAAATGTTTGCTTTGCTGGGACAATGGGTGTTGGTCAGCTAGGGCTGAAGAGTCAGCTATGGTTAAGAAGAGACCAACAGCATCATTGAGGTGAAATCTTCTGGGAAGCATTTCCTTAGGGCCAGCACACAGAAGCTGCGATCCAGAAGCTGCCAAGTTTGTGCAGTCTTTTTTTTTTTTTTTTTTTTTTCGAGACAGGGTTTCTCTGTGTAGCCCTGGCTGTCCTGGAACTCACTTTGTAGACCAGCCTGGCCTTGAACTCAGAAATCCGCCTGCCTGCCTCCCAAGTGCTGGGATTAAAGGCGTGTGCAGTTTGTGCAGTCTTGTGATAGCAGCTGAACTTGGTAGTTGAAGTCACCCAGGTGGTACTGGTTTTAAAGGCAGGAAGGGATCATGGAGAACAGCTGAGGTTTGCTACTGGGAGAGGCCATAATGGAAGGCAGAGCCAGAGAAGCAATAAGAGCCCCGGGATTCAAGAGGTCATGCAGAGAAGTCAAGGTTTGGCACTGCGAAGAGAGCCTGTGAGAGGCTGTTAGTGAAAGTGTCGCCCAGCTTTAGCAGAAGATTCCAGCATTTTGGAGATTCCACACATGGGATGACCCCCAAGAACATCAGTCGCTGCCACTAAGAAGACAAGCTGTGTTGCAGAGAGCAGAGCCAGGGGAGGGTCCCAAGCCTGTTGGAGGAGCCCAGATTGTGAGTAACTCTCAGATATTAGACACTGAGTTATTTATACTACTGGAGTTTTGATTTTGCTTTGTTCATATTGTGACTGTGTCCTGGTTTTTCCTCACTTTAGGTATGAAAGCACTTCATTTCTTTTTGATTTTACAAGAGCCTACAGTTGAGAGATTTTAAACTTAAAACATTTTTTTTTAATCTTACAGAGAATTTGGGTTTTAAAAGAGACTGGAAATTTTTTTTTGAAGAGACGACCTTTCAAGTGGTGAGTTTGTAAGGCTGTGGGACTTTCCAGGTTTGTAAAATGGTTTTGTCTTAGAGTTTCAATTGCTATGAAGAGATACCATGACCACAGCAATTTGTGAAGGAAAACTTTTAATTGGGGCTGGCTCACAGATTCAGAGGCTTAGTCCATTGTTATCATGGTGGGAAACATAGTGGTACCCAGGCAGACACGGAGCTAGAGAAGGAGCTGAGAGTTCTACACTGGGGTATGTAGGCAGCAGGAAGAGAGAGGGTGATACCGGGCCTGGCTTCAGCATATGAAATCTCAAAGCCCACCCTCAGTGATGCACTTCTCCAACAAGGCCACAGTCACTCCAACCAAACTGTACCTCCTGACACTGCCATTCCCCAAGAGCCTATGGGAGCCATTTACATTCAAACCACCATAGTTTTATATTGTGATGTCTTTATTAATGTGTTCATCTTGGGGACGAACAAGAAAAAGTTGTGGCTTAACAGTGATGTGTTTGTGTATCAAATTGACAAGAGATCAGCTGTCCTGGTTAGTTTATGTCAGCTGGGAAACAAACTGTCATCAGAGAGGAGGGAGCTTCAGTTGAGAAAATGCCTCCGTAGTCTGAGGCTGTAGGCAGGCCTGTAGAGCAATTTCTTAATGAGTGACTGATGTGGGAGTGCTCAGCCACTGTGGGCGGGGCCATCCCCTGGGCTGTGGCTCCTGGGTTCTATAAGAAAGCAGGCTGAGCAAGCCAGTGAGCAGTGACCCCATGCTCTCTGCAACAGTTCCTGTCGCCAGGGTCCTGTCCTACAGGACTCCACTGCTTCTGGTGATGAACTGTCATGTGGAACTGTGAGCGAGCGACACAAACCCTTTCCTTCCCGAGTTGCTTTTGGCCTGGTGTTTCGTCACAGCAATTGTAACCCTAAGGCTCAGCTTTGTCATGGTCAAAAACTGGGGTGCACTCGATGCTCCGCAGAGCCATTTGAAATGTATAACCACTTAAATTATCTAGTATTTTTACCAATGAAGACAGGAGAGGTGTGAACGGAGGTAAAACCTGCTAGCTCAGCGAGGTAGCTTTCTTTTCTTTCTTTTTTAAAAAAGATTTTCTTATTTATTTTTATGATGAGTACACTGTTGCTGTCTTCAGACAGACCAGAAGAGGGCACCAGATCCCATTACAGATGGTTATGGGCCACCATTTAGTGTTTGGGAATTGAACTCAGGACTTCTGGAAGAGCGGTCAGTGCTCTTAACTGCTGAGCCATCTCTCCAGACCAATTTTATTTTCTTAACTATATACAAAGTGTCTTTACAAGCCTGATCATACAACAAAACTGCCAGCTCTTTTGAAATCTCTTTATACCTGTGACATTCTTTTTTTTTTGTTTCTAAGTTCTTTATTTTATAATATTTATAGTATAATTAAACATTTTTATGCCAGAATCATATACTGTTTAATTTTTTGTTTCTTTAAAAAAATTTTTTTTTTGTTTTGTTTTGTTTTTTGAGACAGGGTTTCTCTGTATAGTCCTGGCTGTCCTGGAACTTGCTTT
This sequence comes from Mus minutoides, assembly GCA_902729485.2. Taxonomy (NCBI): domain Eukaryota; kingdom Metazoa; phylum Chordata; class Mammalia; order Rodentia; family Muridae; genus Mus; species Mus minutoides. The sequence goes on from LR749711.1 coordinate 1,015,487, forward strand.
GTAGACCAGGCTGGCCTCGAACTCAGAAATCTGCCTGCCTCTGCCTCCCGAGTGCTGGGATTAAAGGCGTGCGCCACCATGCCCGGCAAAAATTTTTATTTATTTACATTTCAAATGTTATCCCCTTCCCCCATTTCCCCTCGGCAACCTCCCTATCCCATCCTCCTTTACCTGCTTCTATGAGGGTGCTCACCCACCCACCTACCCACTTCCACCTCACTGCCCTGGCATTCCCATACACTGAGGCATTAAGCCTTCACAGGACCAAGGGCCTCCCCTCCTATTGATGCCTGATAAGGCCCCTTTAGCTCCTTCTGTCCTTCCCCTAACTCCTTCATTGGGGTCCCTATATCAGTTTAGTGGTTGGCTGCAAGCATTTGTATTATTGGTCGAGATCTGGCAGAGCCTCTCAGGACACAGCTGTATCAGGCTCCTGTCAGCAAGCACTTCTTGGCATCTGCAATAGTGTCTGGGTTTGGTATCTGCATGTGGGATGGATCCCCAGGTGGGGCAGTCTCTGGATGGCCTCTCTTTCAGTCTTTGCTCCATTCTTTGTCCCTATATTTCCTTTAAACAGGAGCAATTCTGGGTTAAAATTTTGGAGCTGGGTGGGTGACCCCATCCCTCAATGTGGGGCCGGGGAGCTTGCCTAACCTCTGTATATGGTCTCTCCAGGTTCTTCCTTCTCTTTGTGGGGTATTTCAGCTAATGTCTTCCCTGTTGGGTCCTGGGAGGCTCTTGCTTTCATGGCATCTGGGACTTTCTGGTTGCTACCCCCAGCTCCCCATCCCCCCTTGCTACACACCTCTGTTCAATTTCCTGAACCTCTGTACATCTCCCCCATCTCCTCCCATACCTGATTCTTCCCCTCTTTCCCCCTCCCCCTCTTCTCTTCCTCCCAAGTCCCCCCCCCCTACTTCCCTTGATTATTTTGTTCCCCCTTCTAAGTAGGACTGAAGCATCCACTCTTTGGTCTTCCTTCCTCTTGAGCTTCATGTGGTCCATGACTTGTATCATGGGTATTCCATGCTCTTTGCCTAATGCCCACTTATCAGTGAGTACATATCATGTGTGTTCTTTTGTGACTGAGATAGCTCACTCAGGATGATATTTTCTAGATCCATCCATTTGCCCAAGAATTTCATGAAGTCATTGTTTTAATAGCTGAGTAGTATTCCATTGTGTAAATGTACCACACTTTCTGTATCCATTCCTCTGCTGAGGGACATCTGGGTTCTTTCCAGCTCCTGGCTATTATAAATAAGGCTGCTATGAACATAGTGGAGCATGTATCCTTATTAAATGTTGGAGCATCTTCTGGGTATATGCTCAGGAGTGGTATAGCTGGGTCCTCGGGTAGTATTATGTCCAATTTTCTGAGGAACCACCAGACTGATTTTTAGAGTGGTTGTACCAGCTTGCAGTCCCACCAGCAATGGGACTAAGAGTATTGAACATGTAAGAGTGTTGCTTTTCAGCCTTTAGTGATCGTTGCTTCCTGGTGTTTTTGTTGTTAGAGGTGGAATTACGTTTGTGTGGCTATCTTCTTTTGGGTTTGATGAAAAGTTACTTTCTTGATTTTTTTTCTAGGATGTAGTATCCCTCCTTGTGTTGGAGTTTTCCATCTATTATCCTTTGTAGGGCTGGATTTGTGGAAAGATGTGTGTAAATTTGGTTTTGTCATGGAATATCTTAGTTTCTCCATATATGGTAATTGAGGATTTTGCTGGGTATAGTAGCCTTGGCTGGCATTTGTGTTCTCTTAGTGTCTGTATGACATCTGCTCAGGATCTTCTAGCTTTCATAGTCTCTGGTGAGAAGTCTGGTGTAATTCTGATAGGTCTGCCTTTATATGTTACTTGACATTTTTCCCTTACTGCTTTTAATATTCTTTCTTTGTTTTGTGCATTTGGTGTTTTGATTATTATGTGACAGCAGGAATTTCTTTTCTGGCCCAATCTATTTGGAGTTCTGTAGGCTTCTTGCATGTTTATGGACATCTTTTTCTTTAGGTTAGGGAAGTTTTCTTCTATAATTTTGTTGAAGATATTTACTGGCCCTTTAAGTTGGGAATCTCCACTCTCTTCTATACATATTATCCTTAGGTTTGGTCTTCTCATTGTGTCCTGAATTTCCTGGATGTTTTGGGCTAGGAGCTTTTTGCATTTTGCATTTTCTTTGACTTTGTTTTCTATGTTATCTTCCGCACCTGAGATTCTCTTCTAACTCTTGTATTCTGTTGGCAATGACTCCTGATCTCTTTCCTAGGTTTTCTAACTCCAGGATTGTCTCCCTTTATGATTTTTTTTTTCTATTTCCATTTTTAGATCCTGGATGGTTTTATCCAGTTCCTTCATCTGTTTGGTTGTGTTTTCCTGTAATTCTTTAAGGGGTTTTTGTGTTTCCTCTTTAAGGGCTTCAAGTTGTTTTCCTTTGTTCTACTCTATTTCTTTAAGGGAGTTATTTATTTCCTCCTTAAAGTCGTCTATCATCATCATGAGGTATGATTTTTAAATCAAAGTTTTGCTTTTCTGGTGTGTTGGGGTAACCAGGGCTCATTGTGGTGGGAGAACTGGGTTCTGATGATGCCAAGTAGCCTTGGTTTCTGTTGCTTGTGTTCTTGCCCTTGCCTCTAGCCATCTGGTTATCTCTGATGTTAGCTGGTCTTGCTGTCTCTGACTGTGGCTTGTCCCTCCTGCAATCCTGTGTGTCAGAACTCCTGGGAGACCAGTTCTCTCCAGGAGAATTTTGGGCATGGAGAGCTGTGGTACAGGGCACAGATAGAAACTGGAAGGATCCTGTCCCCAGCTGTTCCATGGTTCCTGTGTCCTGATGGCTCTGGGTGCCTCCCTCTTGGGCCAGGAATTTGAGCAGAAGTGATGGTCCTACCTGTGCTCACAGATGTATACTCCTGGGAGATAAGCTCTCTTTAGCGGGTACCGGGTATAGAGAGCTGTGGCCCAGGGTGAGCTCCGGGTGCAAATGGAAAAGCTACCTGTGTCATTTCTACAGGGTTAGTAGTCTACCCTTCTCTTAAGCTCTTCCAAACCTAAGAGGACTCCTTTGCTTTCTTTCCTAGAGTAGTGTTTTACCTGTGTCCTGACAGCTGCTTCTCTGTTGTCCCTGCAAGCCCAAAGAGAAAATTCCTAAAAACCCTATCTCTTACTTGAAGCTCCTTTCACAAAGGAGAGAGGGAGAGGGAGAGGGAGAGGGAGAGGGAGAGGGAGAGATCCAGTTGCTTATAAAAGAAATCTCTAGTTCTTCCCCTACACCCTTGCCAGACTGAACTATGTCACCACCATAGAGGAGATGGACTCCAAGACAAGTCAGTAAGGGTGGAATCATTTCACCTTTACAGCGAGGCAGCTCAAGGCTATCCAGCTGGCTTTGCCTCAGGTCATAGAGTAGATGGCAACCACAAGACCTCTCCCAAGCAACTTGCCTTAAACCAGGCAAGGACTTTCCATTCTTGAACACTCTTATTTATGGAGGCTTTTAGAGGCACACTCAAACATCTCTTCAGGACACACCTAACTGCATCTGACATCTATGTAAGCTTTTGTATTTTGCTAACAATTAGGTTTTTTAGGTACAATAATCAAATATCCTGTAACACTTCTTGGTCTATTTGCTCTCAACCTGGCAGGGAGGGAGGGTGCGGCAGCAAGGACAGCTAGAGGCTGTGGTGGGGAGACAGCGAGGGTACCTGCATACCTCTCAGTAGACTCAGAAGCAGGGACTGCAGAGAGCACTCAGGCCCAGGCTGTAAAGGTCAAGGCCACGCCCATTTTCAGCTAGTTTCCACATTCCAAGGCTCCCCTATCTTCCCAGCAGTGCTTTGGGATAGGGTATTCTGTTTGTTTGGCTTCTGACCCCAGGACAAGGGACTGGGGTGCATATTTCACACACCAAAGCAGAGCTGGCTTCCAAGTTCTCCCAGCATCCCTCAGTCCTACCTGGCATACCTTGCTCCCCACCCTGAACTTTCCAGCCCAGGGGCGGAGCTGCCCTTCCCCCAGAGGCTCCTCCCTCTATAAACCAGACTTCTTACTCTCTCCTCCTCAAACTTCTCTCTTTTCATCCTCTCTGTGCACTCTCTTTTGTTCTGTCTTCCCCCTCTCCTCTCTCTCCCTTCCCATGGTGACTTCTCTAGCCTCCTTCCTTGGGGTTCCCAGAGAGCAAGCCTCACGGTGTTAAGACCAGGTCAGTAACGGTCAGGAACTGGGCCTGTGAGAAGTGGATCTAGGACCCATCTGGGTAGGGCCACTGATAGTTGGGGATGTAACAGTGGGTATAAACTTGAAACCGAAAGAAAGGAGGCGCTGTTATCCTCACCTCTTATGTTTAGCCATTGAGTGTTTTTATATGTTTATGATATAAGATTGAGAAAATGATTGTGATTTCACAGTATATGGAGTGTGTAATTTGATTGAACAGGTAGCCGACCCTGAGTACTAAATCTAACTTCATAATCCTGGTTCCTAGCCGGGCGTGGTGGCTCACACTTTTAATCCCAGCACTTGGAAGGCAGAGGCAGGCGGATTTCTGAGTTCGAGGCCAGCCTGGTCTACAGAGTGAGTTCCAGGACAGCCAGGGCTACACAGAGAAACCCTGTTTCGAAAAACCAACCAACCAACCAACCAACCAAACAAACAAACAAAAAAACCCAAAAAACCAAACATAATCCTGGTTCCTTTCACAGTAACATATCTTTAGAGTCAGTGACTGGTGGTACAGCCTTTGGGGAGTAAAGAAAGCTATTGCTGCAGACTTGGGTTGAACAGAACCGACCACGTTTGGACTGGAGAGCCTCTCCTCCAGAGCCGGTCCATGACCCGTGTGGTGATGATGTCATCAGTTGTTAGCTATCAGAGTTGTTATTTAGTGCCTGTACTCTACAGCTTCAGAATGGGGACTGGCGCAAAGGACAGTGGGGGATGGAACGTGGGTCATGAATTTTCACCATTAATAATTTCCTTTCATTTCCTCTCTCCTCAGTGCCTCAAAAACTCCTCTGCCTATTCCTGCTCTTCCCTTTCTCCCTCTACCCTCTTCCCTCTTCTTCCCCTCCCCATTCCTCCCTCTTCTTTTCCTTCCCCTTTTTTGTGAGACAGGATCTGTAACTCAGGTTGGCCTGGAACTAACTACCTCTCTCCTTCTCTCTCTCTTTCTCTCTCTCCCCCCTCTCCTTCTCCCTCTCCCTTTCCCTTTCCTTCTCTCTCTCTCTTTCTCTGTCTCCTCTCTTCTCTCTCTCTCCTTCTTTCTCCCTCCACTCTTCCTCTCTCGTGTGAAATATACCCTATTCAATATTTTACTAATAGGAATACTTTTTGAAATAAAGGGACACAGGAAAGAGATAGATTAGAATGCCTCTGTTGAAAACAGTGTGGGGTTGTGCTGCCCAGAAGATCCCTTAGCTGAGGGGACAAAGTCACTAGGAGAGGCATGGGAAGCTGCCAGTAAATGCCTTCAGCAGGCAGCAGGGGCTCAGCCCTGTTTGCACTCAAGGCCACCTCCTCCCAGGGAGGGCAGCCCACTGTGCTCAGGGTGAGGTGGAGATGTGGGCTTTTCTGTACCTTCTGGGACAACTGTAGCATTGTATCTTCCTTTCAAGAAGCCAAGCTGCAATTCTTTAATTATTCTGTCTTTTATAAATGACATGCATGTTTTTAAGAGACAGAGTAGGTTTTTTGTTTTGTTTTTTGTTTTTGTTTTCCCAGAGCTGAGGACGAACCCAGGGCCTTGTGCTTGCTAGGTAAGCGCTCTACCACTGAGCTAAACCCCCAACCCAACATGCATGTTTATTAACGTATTATGAATTATGACTTGATCTACTTGGTCTACAGATATTTTGGCCCATTACCTCATTCAAATAAATTAAGAAACAATCCTTACAAAATATCTAGAAAACCTTTCTCTTTCTCTCCCATTCTCTTCCCCTGCCTCTCTCTGCCCTCTCTTCTCTTATCCGTTTTCTTCTTTCTGTGTTTGTTTTTGTTTTTTTTTTAAAGAGTCTATTTTTTTCCCCTCGTTGTGGTCAACCTTGCTCGCTCTGGTCTGCCCCGCTCGCTCCGGTTGGTCTCACTTGCTCTCTCTGGTCCAAGGATTCGTTTATTATTATTGTTATTCATAAGTATGCTGTAGCTGACTTCAGACGCACCAGAGGAGGATGTCAGATCTCATTACGGGTGGTTATAAGCCACCATGTGGTTGCTGGGATTTGAACTCATCACCTTCGGAAGAGCAGTCGGGTGCTCTTACCTGCTGAGCCATCTCACCAAAAGATTATATTTTTATTTAAAATTGTGTATATGTGTGTGTCTTTGTGCATGAGGAGGCATTTCCCAGCCAATTTTTGTGTTCTCTCCAGTAAAGAATTCTAAAATATAGCTTGTATCATCTATCTATCTATCTATCCTCCTGCATGTCCATCCACCCTTCCATCTATCTATCTATCTATCTATCTATCTATCTATCTATCTATCTATCTATCTATCCATCTATTTATTTATCTAAGACAGGGTCTCCTGGATGGCCTAGAAATTGCTATGCACACTGGATTGACCTTGAACTCACTGAGATTAGCCTGCCCTGTTCTTCAGAGTTCTGGGATTAAATACATGTGCTCAAATTAACTTTAAAAAAATTATTTTAAATTTTATATGCATTAGTGTTTTTCCTGTGTATATGTTTGTGTAAGGGTGTTGGATCAGCTGAAACTGGAGTTACAGACAGTTGTAAGGGTGTTGGATCAGCTGGAACTGGAGTTACAGACAGTTGTAAGGGTGTTGGA